>JAULBW010069036.1:0-32234 GCA_032358265.1 Vaucheria bursata | reverse complement strand
TTTTGCCTGGGGCGATCGAAGAACTCATCTTCCTTCAGACTAAGGAGATTATCCACGTCTTCGACGGTCTTTACTTTTTCAGCTGTGCCTTCGCCGTACACTTTGTTGATGATGTCGAAGTAGATCTGCTTGTGTGAACCTTCGAGGAGCGGCATCAAATGTGGGTGAATAAAATCCGCCGTGAGCGAGCCCGTCAGGTGGATATGTTCTTCGATGTAGGGCTTGGGGAATTTTCTAAAGAAATGAAAAAGCGCATTGGACACCGGATGAGAAAGAAGAGTTTTGATCTCGACTTCGTCGGACTGGAAATCGGAAACGAGTTTCCGAAATTCCGTCAGCGATTTTTTGATCATCGGATGATCGTCCTGGAATTCTCCCATCACGGCCAATTCAAGTGTATCGTTGAGAGAGATTCCATTCGTCTCAGAGATGATCCGGATTAAATGCTCAGTCAGTAATTCTATTTTCGTACTCTTGGCCACGGGGGTCCTTCATGAGGGAATGTTTTGCGATGCTGCTCTCGGTGTAGACGAAAGTAAGTTCATCAGCTTTTCCCTATCTAGTGTATCTCTATTGTCGAGGAAATTGGAAAGGTCTTCAAGGGAATCATTTCCCCAGAAGAGCTCGTCTCCCGCGACAAAACTCGGAACCCCGAAGACGCCTCCAGAAACAGCATCCTCGATATTTTTCTTTAACTCTAACTTGGCCGATTTCTCAAAACTTTTCTCATAGAGTTCATCGGCCGGGAGATTCGCCTCTCTCAGCACGCGAAGAAGTTCGTCAGGTTCACCCATATCAATTCGTGTTTCCCATCCAGCTTTCCAGAGAGTGTCGATCACCTTCTTTTGATGAACGCCGGCCACGCCGGAGAGGGAAAGCCGAAGAGCGTAGAGTGAATTGAACGGATGAGTCTTGGGAGTCGTGAAGGGAATGTTGTGTTTTTTTGAGTAGCGCAGACACTGCTTTAGCAGAAACTCGCGTTTCGGAGTGACTTCACCCGGGCCCTTGATTCCCCAGTGATTGAGCAGTGGTCCCAAGGCCACTGGGCGATAAACGATGGAAAAATCTTTCTTCATCTTCTGCAAATGAATGTGGGCATAGTAAGAAAAGGGAGAAAGATAATCGAAATAGAAAGTGAAGGACTTCATAGACTTAGGAGGATGCTTGACAGCATTTGATTTGTCCACTCAACAAATTGGTTGCAAAAAAATCTAGAGTTGATAAAATAACGCATCGAATTGATCTTCCTTCTGTGGCTGCACGTATAATTCTTGCTGGACGTTTGTTGAAAGCAGAAGAGTGATCAGAAAAAGAGACTAAGTCTCTTCCCAGGATTTCCATGAAAAAAACTCTGTCTGGTATTATCACCACTGTGATGCTGATGTTTCTCGTCAGTTGCGGTGGCTCTGGCTCTAACGTTCTCACAGGAATTCAGGTCTCAACTTCGCAGGTGAATAACGACACGATGTTATCATTCTCTGCCAATCTCAACTTAGGTGGGATGAGTTTTGCTTCTATCTCACTTCCGATCATTGATCCCAAAGGACAGGGACAGATTGGACAACTTGAACTCGTTTCAGGATTAGCGGGTCAGTCGCAGATTAAAATCAGCATCGATCTGACCGCAGTCGCTGGAGTGAATGCAGTGTCGGCGGTTCTTCCTAACGGAAACGCCATTCCGCTCATTGCGAGCAATCCGACTATTGCGATTCCGATCGGAAATGGTGCAAGAGTTTACCTCACTGTTGGCACAGGAGTACTTGCCATCGGTGTAGCGGTTCCTATTTCTGCTTTCGATCAAATTGGACAGAGTCTTCCAGGGCTCAACTTCTTCCCGATCGTTCAACAAGGTAATGTCATTGCGACAGCAGGGATTTTCACTGGAGCTAAAGCGGGACAAAACGGAATCGCCGTTGTCGCTGATGTGTCGAAAGTTATTAATCTCGGAAATCTCATGCCATCTTCGCAGCTCCTTGCGAAATCTGCACAGTTCGAAGAATCGCAGGATGATGGCATTCAGTTGAACTTGAATTCTCACATGCCATCGAAGGCGAAAGAGAATCAACTCAAGGCCATGCTGGCATCAATGAACGCGAAAAAGCTTAAGTTGAAAATGCGCTAAGACAGCGCTGGACCAAGGATGGAACTCTTCAAGGATGGAGAGAAACTAGGGATGGAACACGGATGGCAACTTACTACGGAAGGAAAATTTTAAGGACGGAGCGGACGGATGCCGCGCACACCGCGTGTCCAGTGGACACTCAAAAGCAGGATGCGAATTGATAGGATTGATAACTAAGGAATGGATGATATAAAAAAAGGCCCCAGTGATGGGGCCTTTTTTTTTGAATTAGATTTTCTTAGAGTGACGTGGCTTAGATGTTTTCTTGCGACGCTTTTCAGCTGCTTCAAGTTTCTCCATCTTCTTCACCGAAGGCTTCTGGTAGAATTCACGGGCACGGTACTCTTTCACGATTCCATACGCATCACAAAGGCGCTTGAACTTCTTGAGCGCGCGTTCAACAGCGAACCCATCAGTAATGTCGATGCGGATTTTGTCTCGGGAGTCTTTTTTCTCGTGGGCCAATGGAACCTCTCAAAAAGTTGGTGTTTTATTCTTTTCGGTAAAATAGCACATGAGCTTAAAAAGGCCAGAGGACGGTTAGTTTTTAAGGTTAAGGGTGGCCAGAAAAGGGTAATGATCGGAGGGGAGTATATTCTTTTGCTCCATGCGTTTGGGAATCGGCAGGGCCAGTCCTTCCACGGTCTTATACCTTGGAAAAAGGCATCCAGAGGGGTCAATGAGGGGGGCGTACTTGTCGGAAATAAACAGGTAATCGATCTGCTGAACGAACCGGTTACCCCCACGGTTGAAGTAAATGTAGCTGAACCTTTCGTCATCCGGGACCCCCGCGAGGTGGGCGATGTCTTTGAGGTCCGTGGTCTCATAGATCTGGCGGAATTCTTCTTCCGTGTCTTTTTCTCCGGCATGTCCGTTAAAATCTCCGCCGATGAGAACCGGCACACCCAGTTTATCCAGTGATTGATAAATATCCAGAAGACCTTTCACTTCGAGAACCCTGCGGGTTCTTCCTTCGAAATCATTTTTCCTTAGGTCGAGTTTGGATTTGATGTGAACAAGAAGAAAAATCAGCTTCAGCTCTTCCCCAATTTTTAAGTCCATCCGAAGGACATCTCGGGAAAATCTCCGGGCTGGGTCCGGGAGAACATAGTTCACGTGAGATTGCAGAACTGGGGTGTAGGGGAGCGAGCGCCGGACGAGATAGCCGAGATCAATTCCGCGGTCTGAGTTCGAGGGAAGACTAAAGGCTTCGAATTCGTTGTTCAAAAGATGCTTAGAGAAGTTCGCAAGAGACTCAGGACCTCCGACTTCAGTGACCATCACGATGTCCGCCTCGGAATCCAGAATCGTTCGCGCAAGCATCTGACATTTTTCTTTGGACTTGTTATTAATGAGACTGGAGCTCATGAGATTCCATTTAATCTCGGTGAGAGCTTCGACAGCGGTTCCATCCCACTTATCCATGAAAAGAAAGAGATCCTGGGCATTCAGAACCATAATTTTCAGCTGGGAGTTCATAGTCTTATCTTACAATGCTCAAGGCCTTGTACAAGATAAAGATTCCGTTATTGTAGATTCATCTAAGGAATAACTATGCTCAGATTAATGTTTGTTTGCCTGTTTTTGTCTGTGAACGCTTTAGCGGGAATCACCCCTGAGGCGATGGAGCTTTGGAAGAAAAGAGATAACAAAGAGAGTCTCCTAGGGGCCCTCAAGCTCATAGAAGCGACACCGAAAGATATCGAAAGTCTGACGTATCTCACGCGCGGCTATTTTCTTATCGGAGACGTTTTTACCTCAGACGATGAGGAGAAACTCAAAATTTTTGAGAAGGCGAAAAAGTTCGGAGATGAGGGAATGTCCTTCAACGAAGAGTTTAAGAAACTCAAAGAAAAAGACATCACCAAGGCGATTGATGCTCTGACCATGAAAGAGATTGAAATTCTTTACTGGTCGGCGGCGGCCCTTGGGAAATGGGCGAAGGCCAACGGAATCATGTCGTCGCTCAAGTACAAAGATCAGATTCTTTCGATGATCAGGAAAGTGGAATCGCTCAAGCCGGATTATTTCTACGGCGCTGTTGATCGTTACATGGGGGGCTTCTACGCCATTGCTCCGGGAATTGCCGGGGGAGACATGGATAAGAGTAAGGAGCGCTTTCAGCGCGCGATGAAAAATGCTCCAGAGAACCTGGGGACAAAAGTCTTTTATGCCGAGGTGTATCTAACGAAGGAAGACGAGGAAAAAGAGTTCGTGAAAGTGCTTAATGAAGTTCTCTCTGCACCCAATGGCCCGGAGGAAATTGCCCCGGAAAACATCATGGAAAAGCGAAGAGCGGCGGATCTTTTGAAGCGGAAAGATAAGCTGTTTTAAATCCCGTTTGATCGCGAAGAAAATGAAGTAGGGGCCCTTTCGGACCCCTGAACTGATCGATAGTTTATTTTCTTACAACATTAACGATTTTGATTACTGTCTCGTAAGTGTCGGTCCACTCTTCGTCTGGGCGACAAGTGTAAGGGATCTCGTATGGGCAGTAAGTGTGAGAGCCACTTCTTTCTTCTTCACGGATGGCGAGACTGAAGATCTCTTTAGCGGCCTTGACTCTTTTCGTAGCTGAGTTGATGGATAGGGCAGCAAGTTCCTGTGCTGAAAACTCACTGGCATCGAAGCGGACAGTGAAGCTTTCGTCTTCAGCAATGGATGATGTTGTGTAATCAACCGTTACGGCGACCATATCTTTAAAGTCTGTGGGAACTGTACATGTGAGATCGGAATCCGGCATCGTACAAGGGACTTCGCGGAAAGCGATGGCCTGAGGTCCTACGACAACGTGAGAGATCTTGATGAGTTTTGCAGAGCCCGGGATTTCCGCGGCAAAAGCGTTGAGGGCCGTGAGAGCGATGAGAGAAGTTAAAAGCGTTTTCATTTCAGTACTCCTTTAAAGTTTTGTCTGTTTCGTTGGGCGGAAACTAGCTCAGAAGGAGTGAATGTAGTGTTAAGAACGATTCAGGGAATGTCAGGATTTTCCCCGGAGAGAGATTCAGAGGATTTAGCGACGAAATGAGGAAGAGAAAAAATTACATGATGAAATTCAGTGGAACACCAGCAGCGAAAACGATCGCGAGAATAATAGCGGTACCGACAAATGTAATTCCCAGAACTTTATTAAGCATAATGGATTCCTCTTTCATCTAGTCTAATAGCGAGGGACATTCGGGTCAATCTCAAGTGACCAGAGATCGATTCCACCACGCAGAGACAGAGCGTCAAAGCCATGCATTTTGAGGAACTGTGTGGCGTAGAGTGAGCGCACACCGTGGTGGCAGTAAACAATGAGTGGTAATTTATCATGGGGAAGTTCTGAGTAACGCTTCTCAAGCTGGTCCAGAGGAATATGGACTCCTCCGAGATGGACTGTTTCTCTCTCATCATCACGGCGAACATCGAGAAAACGGAATTCTTTTCCGTCTTTCTGCCACTTCGCAATTTTCTGAGCGTCGATTTCCATTATTTTTTTCCGACAATAGAGTTTTCTGGGACACTTTCCGTGATCCAGGTATTTCCGCCGATGACAGAACCGCGACCGATGACTGTGTCACCGCCCAGGATCGTTGAGTTAGCGTAAATCACGACATCGCTCTCAATCGTAGGATGACGTTTGACTGACTGGAGTTTCTTCTTCACCGAGAGTGCTCCGAGTGTCACTCCCTGATAAATTTTTACGTTCTTACCGATGTGGCTCGTTTCGCCGATGACAACTCCCGTTCCGTGGTCGATGAAAAAACTCTCGCCGATCTCGGCACCCGGGTGAATGTCGATTCCGGTTTTCTCGTGAGCGTATTCGCTCATGAGTCGAGGAAGAAGTGGGACATCGAGTTTGTGAAGAATGTGGGCCAGGCGATACACGCAGATGGCGTAAAAACCGGGATACGTAATGATAATTTCTTCTTTGGAGTACGCCGCCGGATCGCCGTTGAAGGCCGCTTCCACATCGGTGTCCGCCACACGGGCAATTTCTGGAAGTTGATTGAGGAAGTTTTCAGCGATCTCTGGTCCTCTTCCACTCAGCTTTGGGTTCAGAACCGTGACAGAAGACAAATAGCTTTCGAGTCTCTTCTTCAGATTCAGGACGGACTGATTGAGATCCTCTTCGGTCAGATTTCCCCGGCATCCCCTTTGTGGGTAGATGAGGCAGATAAGCTCATCCACTGAGGCCCTGACCTCATTCACATTCATGACGATAGTGGCCGTTTTGAACCTATCTGTGTGGAAATACTGGGCGAGTTTTAGAGACATCGGGGACCTTTTCTAGTATAAAATCTTGGTAAAAACCTACCGCAAAAATTAAGGAATTGAAATGGATCTCCGTTCGAAGCTCAAAAGTACAGGACTCTTACAGGCCATCGGGAATACTCCGATGATCAAGATCCAGTCTTTAAGCCGTATCGCTGGCTCTGACATTTTCATGAAATGTGAAAATCTCAATCCAGGCGGAACCATCAAGGATCGTCCGGCTCTTCACATGGTTGTGGAGGCGATTGCGAAGGGAGTTTTGAAGCCTGGAATGACGATCGTGGAAGGTACCGCTGGAAACACCGGAATTGGGTTGGCTGTAGTGGGCAAGGCCCTTGGGTACAAGGTGATTGTCGTTATGCCGAAAGGGATGGCGATTGAAAAACATAAGGTCCTCAAGCTCTATGGCGCTGAAATTGTCGAGACCGAAGCCGTCGCTTATTCCGATGAAAGACACTTCTTTAAAGTGGGCAAAAAAATTGGACTGAGTGATCCGAATAACTGGTGGGCCAACCAGTTTGATAATCCTGATAACTATCTCTCTCATTACCTGACGTCGGCCCCGGAAATGTATGAACAGATGGAAGGGAAAATCGATGCCGTCGTGGTGGCCTCAGGTTCCGGGGGAACAGCGGCAGGTGTTTCTCGCTACATGAAAGAAAAAAATCCGAATATCAAAGTGATTGTTCCGGATCCGGTGGGGTCGGGGATCGTGAATTATTTTAATCACGGCAACTTTGATTCCGACGGTCAGTACACCATGACTGAAGGCGTGGGGATTACCCGCCTCGTAGAAAACTACAAGCTCATTTTCCAGGATCGTTGCTATACCATCGATGATCAGAAACTTACGAGTCTTGCGATGTTCGTGCGTGAACAAGAGGGACTCGTCATGGGGATGTCTTCCATGCTCAATCTCGCCGGTGCTTTCAATACCGCTCTTCGTGGGGAGAAAGGTAGCCGAGTTGTCACCTTCATGTGTGACGGAGGCGAGCGTGCAATGTCGAAGATGTACAATCCGGATTTCCTTGTGGAAAAAGGGATCGATGGATATCTTCCGAATGAGCGGGAGATTACAGAGATTTACCGAGCATTGTAGGGAATTTCAGCTGATAGTGGCGCTTCATTTTCTCATTGGAGATGATCATTCCAGGATCTTTATCAGCAGGATCAAATTGCGGCAGGGGAAGGTTCATTCTCCTGCAGTATTCAGAGTAAAATTCTTCTTTCAAATGATGTTCGTCACTCACGAGTTCAAAAGTGTCATTGACAATATTTTGTTCAATGACTGTGCAGATAAATCCGTTCACATCATCAGCGTGGATAAGATTGACCGGGGAACTTCCTCCCTTAATTCCAGTTTTGCCTGAAAGCGTATTTCCCGGATGGCGTCCATATCCCAAGAGACCTCCGGGTCTTAAGATGATCCAGGGGAGGCCACAGGATTTAATCCACTCTTCTTCTGACCTGAGAATTTCGCTGTTTCTTCCTTTTGTGTGAAGAGCGGAAGTTGAACTCACGAAGATGATCTTTTTTACGTTCACGAGATTCCAGTTTTTCAGCCACTCCAGCTGATGTTCCGAGGGCGGAACGTTCAACACGAGGACCTCGCATTTGAGGATATTTTCCGAAGGAAGAATCGGAGAGCAAAGAAGCTCTGAACAGGGAAAGTTGATCATTTTTTCAGGGGTCGTCGTCGTTCCATGCACCTCGTGCCCGGCGGCGGAGAGCATACGTGCGAGAGGTAGGCCAAGAAATCCCAGACCGCAGACGGAGATCTTCACTTCTTTCCTTCCGGGTTCTGGAGAGTTGAGTAAAGTTGAACGACCAGAGGAAAGTGCGTATTCTCCTCGATGTGCTTATCTTTTAGACCAAGGCGGATCATGGATTCCAACAGGAAATGGGCCTTCGATGTCTGACCAGAGGCTATGTAGATGACAGAGAGATTGTAAACCAGAGGAACATTATTAAAATTGGAGTCGATGCTTTGCTCGTAGAAAGAAATGCTGTCCTTATAGTATTTGCTCGACTGATTTGTTTTGTAAGCAAAGAAAATCAACACCAGTGAAAGCGGAAAAAACACCCACAGATTTTTGATTTTCTCCAAGGGACCCATGAGAAGAAGGATGAAGCAAGGGAGGGCCAGATAAAGATGCTGGTCACTGACCCAAGTCACGTTCATGTAGGGGGCGGGAATAAGCCCTAGATAGAGAAGCAGAAAAGCATGTGCAGAGAGAAATGCCGAAAGCAGTGGCGTTCCCCAGGTTAAAAAGAGGATGAGCAAGAGAAAGAGTAAATGAAGATAAACCTGAAAGTCCGGAGGACTGGGATTCAGTCCTTTCACAGGTGAAGTATCCACCGGCAGGTACGCCTGCCAGAAATAGTAATAAAGGGTTTTCAGGATCAAATTGGCGTAAGCGAGATAGGGAGCAAGTTTTTCCAGATACAAATTGGGTTCTTCTTTAATAGATTCTTCACTCGCAGTCTCTTCTACTTCAGTTGTGATCTCATCGCCGAAGTACTCATCTGTGAAAACGTGCGAGATCTCATCCGAGGGAGGAGTGATAGCCGTCAATTTCCCCTTGCTTTCGGAAGTGGGCTGTCCCTGCGGCAACACCAGTTCCACTGGAGTATCTTCGATGACCTTGGTGGCAACCTTGGCTGCGTTTTCAATTCCCTCCATCGTGAGCTTGCTATGGGAGATTCGGTACAAGGCGAAGATCGAAATGAGTATAAAGGGAAAGACATAGAGAATTTTTTTTGTTTTCCAATTTCTTCCAAGGAGAAAGATGAGAACGATCGGGAGCGGCAAGGATGAGCTCTTGCATATGACGGAAAAGAAAAACAACAAAGATGGCAGAATGACATCTCGCTTTCGGCGAATCTTCATGAAGAAGATGATGGCGCCAAGAGCGAATGAAAAACAAATGAGTGTTTTGAACTGAATCATCCAAGCGACAGTGACGACTGAGGCAGGTTGCAGGAGGAAGAAAAGAAATCCGTAGAAGGCAAAGCTTCTTCTCACGCGAAGCTGAAGCAGAAACCGATAGAGGAGCCAGGAGTTAAAGCAGTGAAGAGAGAAATTGATGCCGTGATAGACCCACCAATGTGAAGCGGCAAACGAGTAGATTAACTTCTGGGCCGACACACTCAAAGGCCATGTGAAATTCTTCCAGATTTCGATGTAAGGAAACTTCGGAAGCATCACAGGATCAAAAAACCAATAGGTAATGTCGTCCCAGATGGGAGAACCGTTCATCCCCGGCCAATAGAGGACGAGTGCCAGTGCAAACGCGAGAGAGAAAAGCGTGAACTTAACTTTCGTGTTCGCTAAGGAGATTGAGGAGAAGTTGTGCATTGTAAGATTTGTCATGGCCTATATAAAATGTAAATGTTTCGGATTTCCTGAGGAGTGCAAGTGCGCACCACGTGCGAAGTAGCGCGTGTCGGAAAACTTTGGCAAAATCGGTGAGTTTAAAATCTAAAAAGATCTCTACTATCTGCGGAAGTCCCATACCAATAATCATATGCTCAATGAGTGGAGCGATCATTTGTTTTTTTGAGGCCCGGGATATCAGCGATTCACCATGCGTGAGGCGTACACCGTTGATCAGAATCACGGTTTTTTTTTCGGGAGCTGGTTCCAGTCTGTTTGGTAGGGAAGAAAGTGAAGCGGTCCATTTCGGTGGATAGTGTGCGCGCATAAACTCATTCCAATTGAGTTTAGCGAGAACGCCGGAATCTGGCTTCTCCGTCAGGCTGATCTTCGTTGGGAAAGGTCGTATTCTTCCTTGTCGATCCACAAGCGGCATATCATCAGCAATGATTTTGATATCGGGATTCTCCAGCAGGTGACTAAGAAGAGTGCTCTTCCCCCCCTTGGAGGGAAGCATGACGAGCGCGTTGATGTTTTTATACGATACTGCCAGAGCATGGACGCGACTGAATCCTGCCTTGTCCAAAAGATCTCCAGCGCGGGAATGAATCGTAAGAAAAGCCAGCTCGAAGAGGCGCTCTTCAGACGCGCTTGTGATGGATATCGTTTTTGTCTCTTCGTCGACAATCGTCAATGCCTCACCAAAGTAGTCGATATACTTTCGTTTTCCCAAACGAGAAATGAGGCAAGTCTCCATGATTTTCGTCACAGGGAGAGATGGGGTTAAAGGCAGTGAGCCTAGAGTCAGCTCGAGGGTGAGTTCAGGGTAACTGTCTGGAGAAAGGAAGTAATGAAACTCTGACCGGAGTTTTTCCTCTACAGAGGCTGGAGCCCCTTTGACAAGGATGATATGATGATGAAAATCCAGACAGAAGGCCAAAGGATCCTCGTGGTTACTTTTAGTGTTTTAATCATAACTCATGGGCGAGAAGAACTGCTAACAAAATGTCTGGACTCGATCCGGCCGGGAGTATCGTTTCAACTTGTCCTCTTTGCCAATGGCCTGCCTTTGTCAGAAGAACTCAGAATGAAACTTTCGGAGTTCCCTGGAGAAGTGAAAATCAGTGGGAGTTCCGTTCAGCTTTCACCAGGAGAAGCACGAAATAAGGCGTTTCTGGAAACCACTGGTGAATGGGTTCACCTCATTGATGATGACTCGTATTGGCCGAAGGGGTACTGGGAGATTGCTTCTTCCCATCTCGGTGATCCGAACATCGAAGTCCTCGGAGGGCCTGATGGGCCGGCCTATGGCGCTAGTTTTTTTCAGGACTCAGTATCGATTGCACTTTCTTCACCTCTTTGTACCGGAACAACTTTTGCTCGTCACAAAGGTTTGGGGCGGACAATTGTGGCGGCCACTGAAGAAAAGCTCACGTCCTGCAATCTCTGGGTCCGCAGGGAACTTCTTCAGAAGCACCATTTCCCAGAAGATTTCAGGCGCGCCGAAGAGAACTGGTTTCTTCAGGAGCTACAGCTTGAAAATCGCAGGATGTATTATCATCCCCTCATGAAAGTTGGGCATTTCCGTAGGAAAAATCTGGTCGGTCTCACCCGACCGACCCTAGGTGCTGGTTACTGGCGCTCAAGACTTTTAAGAAGGCATGCCGGTAAAGGTGTCATGTTCTGGCTTCCTTCTGTGTTTGTCCTTCTTCATTTCCTTTTCTTTGTGAACCCCGCACTCGCCTTCGAGTGGGCAACAGTCTACGTTTTTGTCATCATCGCAGTTAGCATGGGGCTTTCCTCAAGAAGAAAGCGATTCTTTCACTTTCCGCTGGTCGCATTTCTCCATTACTTCATCGTGACTCTGTATGGAACGGGGTTTCTTCTCGAACGAGTGGGCTACAAATGGAAGTCTTGAAGCGGGAAGATTTTGAAAAACTAAAAGCTTCTCCTTTCTTCCGTGGGAATATCGTCTCAGATTCGATGCTTCCGATTCTCAAGATCGGAGATCGGATCATCGTTGAAGTGGGAAAAGAAAACCTCGAGCGATTTGATATCATCGTTTTCTGGTCGCAGGATAAACTCATTTGCCACTATGTTTGGGCGATCAATCGAAGAGTAGAGCCCATTCTCATTCAAACCAGAAGTACGACCTATGGGACGAAAGATCATCCGATCGATTTTGAAGATTATCTGGGGAAGGTCGTGTCCCATCGCCTTTCGATCTGGGACAAGATAAAAATTTTTCTTTCCCTCAAGGTAAAGGGTAAGTCCATTTAACGATCTTACTCACTTCCTGGTGAAAGGGTGGACTGTTCCACAATTCACCTTTGTGAGTCTTGTAGAAGAAGACTAGTTCCGCCGTTTGTCTCTTCACCACGGGAAGTGGCTTCACATTGAGCTTCTGGTTAAAGCTCAGATCGATCTCAAAAAGAGAATCATCCTCTTTCTTCCACTGAGGAAGCGAGTTGATCATTCCTCCACGAGAAAGGAACCAGTAATGTAAGTAGCTGTCACAAATGAGAGACTGGGTGTGAATGAGGTCGATCAGGTAGTGGTCACGAAGAACTGTTTTTTCCATGAGATCGCGGAGTCTAAGCCATTTGAACTCTCTGTTCCCGAGGACCCTCCTGACCATCTCTGGGATGTGAATGAAGTGAAGATTCTCTTTTTCCTCCATGAGGATGGGGCTTCGTCTTTGGGTAAGACAGACTTCAATCTTTACGTCGGAAGGAAGGTCCTTGAGGGGGGCAAGCCGCGCCTCAATCGCCTCGTAGCTACCGTAGTAGTGCTCATTGAGAAGGCCGAAGACAATGACGGTCTTAGCCTTCTTGATGTCAGGCTTATTGATCTGAGTCAGTTCGTAGCTAAGGAATTTCTCTGAGAGATTTTCCGGTATGAGAGCGGTGTAGCTTTCGGGGATTAGGAAAAGAGTTTTCCATTTTTGGAGCTCTTTGAGATTGAAGACGAGAAATTCCGCAAACAGGTGGACGCCATCACGAACGGAGAAAATGTTGAATGCGGGAAAAACCGAAGGCCTGTAGATCGTGTGAATCAGGTAGGGATTAAACTCGTGGAAGTAATCCTGCGCAAGTGGATAAAGATCCCAGTAGTACTTGGGAATGTTTCCTCTATTAATAAGAGAGTAATTCTTACTCTGCGTGAGGGCATTGGGCCTGTCGTAAGCGGCTTTAAGGATTTCTGACATAAGATGAGTATAATTTCCTGTAAATTTTCGAAATTTTCTGGTCTTTCGTCAGGTAAACGCTTTGTTCGAGAAGTTCCCGACGGGCGATGGTTTCCATGATTTCTTCAAATGAAACGAAAGGAACTGTTTTTTGCCCTAGAATCCATCTCAGCTTTTCCGTTGCTGCATTGACGGAAAACTTTTTCTTTGAGAGCTCAACCAGTTTTTCCCGGTCGACTTTTCCCGGAGATTTTAGCGCCGCAGTCAAGGCCTGGACGGTCTCCTCAAAAGAGATGATTTTCGACTTCTGCCCGATAGTCACTTTGAGGTAGCGTGTCGCTTCCGGCAACTCCGAGTGCTCAAAGGAGGCGAGCCCTCCCCAGTCAGTGAGTACCGAGGGAAGTCCGCTCATCTGCGCTTCCGCCACACTCATGCCAAAGTCCTCATCGTTATGCACGGAGAGGTTCACAAGGTAATCGGCGCCTGCGTAGACACTTCTGAGCTCGGAGTTAGGAACATTTCCCATAAAGTGGATCCGGGAGCGAGTGCTCTCCGGAAGCTCCATCAGCTGCCGGTGAATCTTCCTGAAATACTCATTTTCATTTTCCCAGATGTTGAGAAAGTTATCTCCCACGTGATCGGCTTGTCCGTAGATGAAAAGTCGGCAGGCGGGATTGTTTTCACGGATGAGAAGTTCATTGAACGCTTTAAGTAGGAGATGTGTTCTCTTCTGGCGAGAAATCCTTCCCGTAAATGTGAAGACTGTTTCATTCTCCTGGACCGCCCATTCTTTTCTCTGCGCAATTCTTTCCTGTGGGCTGAAGGAAAAATCCTCTACCTTCACAGGGAACGGACAGACATAAGAGTAGAGCGGGGGAGAGAGAAGCTTATCAATAAGACTCTTCTGTCTTTCGGAAGCAACAATAAATTGCACCGGAAATCCTTCCAGAAGTTTCCCGAGTTTCGTCCAGTTGGAGAAGTAAAGTGTGAAATCTCCGAAGACATGGACAATCAGTAGTGGCTTCGGCTTCCCCAAGTATTTTGGGAGAAGAAATTTCAGGAAATGAAAGGGATGCGGCTTGTGATCCATGATCACGATGGCATCTGGATTGGCCTCATAAATATCACTGACAAGCTGAATTATTGCACCACTCCAGGTTTCCATACCGTAATCAAAATTGAGAAGCTGCACGCCTGGAATTTGTTCGTAGGCCTTGTGCAGGTTAAAAACAATTTTCTGGCAGCTGATCCAGGAGGATTCTCTGAATGAAAACACGCAGGCAATTTTAAGCATGTGGTATTTAAGCATCGCGGTTAAGCGATGGTCAATTTCTAAAAAGGCTGATTGGATTTGTCGGGATGTGTCCAAGGAGGAAGTTTCCCTCTATGATAGTGAAAAGGAGTTTTCCATGCGCCAAGCACTTATCGCCCTATTCTTAGTCATTTCTCCAACGGCCTTCGCCACTGATGAATATGGCTTCCTTAAGCCAGAAGATCAGAAGTATTTTAAGAACGACAGTCTCGATGGGAAAAATAAGTGGGAGAGGATTGACGCAAATGTAGTTGAGATCAATCGCTTGCACGGAATGATTGCTGAGATGAAGGCGGAAATCGCAAGACTTAAAGTTGATGTCGAGGAACTAAAAAAGAAAAAATGAAATTATACTTTGAAACGACAGTCGCCACTCCTTATGAAACGGTGAAGGAAAACTTCAATGAGAAATTATTCTCTGCGCTGAGGCCACCCGGACCTAGCTTCACCATTAAGAGATTCGATGGAATCAAAAAGGGCGATGAAATTCACCTTGAAATAAATCTTCCTTCGCTCTTATCAAGGAAGTGGGTCAGTGTGGTGACCCATGAAGAAGGATCTGATCGCGCTTGGTCTTTTGTGGATGAAGGGAAGGTCCTTCCCTGGCCGATTTCAAAATGGAGGCACGCTCACTGGGTCATTAAGCTCAATGAACGCCATTCAAAGATTATCGATGATATCTACTTCGAGTGCTCTCCGGCTTTCCTAGGTTACAACATTCGGCCGATTCTCTGGGCGGCCTTCGCGGTACGCCCCTCTTTGTATCGTAAATTCTTCAAGGATAAAGTGTGAACTTCCTGATTCTTCTGGCCTCTTTCTCGTTCCTGAATTTCGCCCAGGCAAAAACAGTTCTGATCATGGGCGACTCACTCACGGAAGGGTATCGTCTCGCTAAAGAGGAGGCCTATCCCTATCTCATGGAGCAGGAATTAAAGAAAAAGCATCCCGATCTTAAGATCATCAACGGCGGAATTTCGGGTTCAACGACGGCCAGTGCCGTGAGACGCCTCGACTGGTATATCAAGGCGAAACCGGAAATCATGATTCTTGCTTTGGGTGCTAACGACGGACTCCGGGGACTCAAGGTCGAAGAGACGACGAAAAATCTTGAGGCCGTGATCAACAAAGCGAAATCAAGCGGGATCTCCGTCATCATGGGAGGCATGAAAATGCCTCCGAACTACGGGAAAGATTACGCTGAGAAATTCAATAACATTTTCCCGGCACTGGCGAAAAAACATCATCTCAAATTCATTCCCTTCATTCTGGAAGGAGTGGCGGCCAATCCCAAACTCAATCTGCCGGATGGCATTCACCCGAATCCTGAAGGTCATAAGATCATGGCAAAGAATGTCATGAAATTTCTGGAGTCTGAATTATGATGACGGTCATCGGTCTCAGAAAGTGTTACGGCTCCGGCGAAGCAAGAGTAGAAGTCTTAAAAGGGCTCGACTTCACCATCCAGACAGGAGAGCAAGTGGCCCTGACGGGAAAATCCGGCTCAGGGAAATCGACTCTGCTTTCTCTCATGGCCGGTCTCGATTCTCCGGATTCCGGAACGATCGCCATCGATCAGCAGAATATCTCCCTCATGAACGAAAAGGATCTCACCAGCTACCGCGCTCGGAATATCGGGATCGTCTTCCAGCAGTTCCATCTTGTTTCGACTCTTACGGCGCTGGAGAATGTGCTCCTTCCGCTGGAAATTCTTAAAATGGAAAATGCCCGCGAACGGGCAATCTCACTTCTTGAGAATGTGGGATTGTCTCACCGGATGGATCACCTTCCTTCCCAGCTTTCAGGGGGGGAAAGTCAGCGGGTCGCGATCGCGAGAGCTCTCTCGACAAATCCCGCGATTCTCTTCGCCGATGAGCCGAGTGGGAATCTGGATGAAGAGACCGGCGACAAAGTCATGGGACTTCTCTTTGATCTCGTGAAAAAGTCTGGAACGACTCTAGTTCTTGTGACACATGATCCGGATCTCGCTTCAAAATGTGAGCGAATCATTCACCTCGAGCATGGAAAACTGATCCGCGAGGTAAGGAAGTGATCTTTCGTTTCTTCTTCCTGAAAGAGGCGAGGAAGCATCCGTTTTTTTTCCTCCTTCTGGCGTTCACTCTCTTTCTCGGGACCTTCGGGCTCACTGGAATCTCTCTTGTTAATTTTCAGGTTCAAAAAGAATTAAAAGACAACGCTCGTTCTCTCCTGACTTCCGATCTTTCAGTGAGTGCGCGCAGAGAATTGAGTCAAAGTGAAAAAGAGAAACTCGATGGCCTCGCTCTTGAGAAAAACCTCAAAAGCTATCAGGTGATTGATCTCTACTCGATGATCTATCATGAAAAAACGGGTCAATCGCGTCTCACAGAAATCCGTTTCATCGAAAGAGAGTTTCCTTTTTATGGGAGTCTCCGGCTTGAATCCGGTGCCTTCAATCCGGATGGTGGATTAGTCATTTCGAAAGATCTCGCGGGACTTTGGGGAATGGCCCCCGGGGACATGATTTCTATCGGTCAGCTCAAAGTTCCGGTGGCAGGGATCGTCGCCACTGATTCTTCTCAGGGATTCAGAGGATTTTCCTTAGCTCCTCGTGCTTACTTTCCTCTCTCTCGCATTAAGGAAACCGGTCTTCTCTCCGTCGGAACAACGGGATCGTTTTCCCGTCATTTTAAACTCGATGATTCTATAGATCCACAAGCCTTGAAAGCAGAATTAAAAAAAATCCTTCCCGACGCGGCCGTGAGAATTCTTCTTCCGGAAGACATGAGCGAGCAGACGGGACGCACGATCCGGATCATCACGAACTTCATGTCACTTTCCGCCCTGATCGGACTGGTGCTGGCCCTGGTGGGAGTTTTCTATCTTTATCAATCGCATCTTCTTTCTCGCATGAAGGACCTGGCGCTTTTGAATCTCCATGGTCTTCAGAAGAACGCACTGGCGACAGGGATTATTCTTCAGTTTACGACGATCTTCTTTTTTGTGTTTGGTCTTCAGTTCTTCGTTCTGATTCCTCTCTTCTATAAGAGAAGTCTTCCGCTTCTTTCCGAACAACTGGGACTCGCTCTCCCTGAGACGATGGACTTCACCTCGGTCGCTCGTTTATTTCCGCTCCTCTATGCCCTGGCGCTGTCCATTATTACGCCACTGCTTTTCGGTCTTCTCAGAACACCCATGGGGGAAGTGCTGAAGTCGTCGCGGGTTCTGATGGGAAGATTCCGTTGGTACGACTTTGTTCCGTTTCTCGTGGTGCTTTGGTTCGTGAGTTATCGACTTTCCCAGAATCTTTTCACGGGTTCTCTTTTCTTCGGTTGCCTCCTGGTGGTTTTTCTTCTTTCCACGTTTGTCATCATTGCTGTCCAGTTCTTCATTCGGAGAATCGTGAAGGGAAGAGGTTTACTCAACCCCGGACTCGAAATGGGTCTTGCCCTCCGAGGAATTCTCCGCTCCGGGCACAAACTTGTTTTGAGTTTTCTCTCGCTTTGCATGGGAGCGACTCTCATTACCTTGATTCTCCAACTCGATCACAAGATTGAATCCGAACTGTCTCTCTCGGGAAGTAAACCGGGACTCTTTCTCTTTGATATCCAGGAAGAGCAGATCGATTCTTTCACTGAGTTTGCCAAACAAATGAATTCTCCGCTCGAGGCGGTGACACCGGTTATTCGCGCGCGACTTGAGAAAGTAAACGGCGAAGTTTTCCGGAAGAAGAAAAATACCTTCACCATGAGAGAAGGTGAGGACGATGATCTCGGGCGCGAGAAAGATAATGCGCTTAACCTGACTTACCGAGGGTATCTCACTCCTTCGGAAAAAATCATCGAAGGAAAACCTTTTGAAGGTCCCGCGGGTGAGATTGCCCGTGTTTCGCTTGAAAAAAGATGGGCCGATCGGATGGGACTTGAGATAGGCGACAAGCTCGAGTTCGATATCCAAGGTGTTCCCCAGGAAGGGATCGTTCACAATATAAAAGAAATCAAGTGGACGAGTTTCTATCCTAATTTCTTCGTGACCCTTGAGCCAGGTTTCGTTGAGCCCGCACCGAAAACATTCCTCGCGGTTCTTCCGCCGGCCGCGAAGGAGAAAAAAAATGATTTCCAACGCGAGGCCGTGAAGAAATTCCCGAACGTCTCGGCCATTGACGTGGAAGAGCTCACGGGAAAAATTGCCACACTCTTTGAGCGCTCCCGTAAGGCGATCGAAATCATCTCGTGGCTTTCTTTGGGAATTGGCCTCATCATTCTCTATGGTCTGTCACACGATCAGGTTTACCGGAGAAGCTTCGATCTCGCACTTCTCAAGTCTCTGGGTCTTACACCCAATCGCCTAAGACTTCAGCTCATTTTTGAATTTGGGTCACTGTTCTTTTTGAGTCTTCTTCTCGGATTCTTTCTGGGCTGGCTTATGGCCAATCTTTTGGGTCAGGAAGTCATGCGACTGCCTTGGAGTACCGACGGTGAAAAGATGCTGGTACCGGGAATCGTATTAAGTGTTCTTTGTTTATTAACTATTTTGGTTTCTTCTTGGCGCGCTGTGAGATTGAAACCGCGGCAACTCCTTGCTGATACTTAAGGCTTTTTCCTTTCCAGACATCCGGAGAGTCATTAAAATTGATATCCTATGATGGATTTTTTCACGATGGACAGTCTCATGGCGTTCTTCTCACAGTACGCCTATCAGCCGATGTTCGTTTACATGTTTGTCACACTCTTCATGCTGGCGGCATCGTTTGGACTTCCTATTCCCGAAGAACTTGTTCTCGTGAGCTCAGGGCTTGTCGCCAATCTCGCTCAGCACCCTGATAAATATCCGCCGCCTTATCCAGGCGCAGAAGGAGTGAGCATCGCCACTCTTTGCATCGTGAGTTTCTTAGCAGTCGTGGGATCGGATACGGTGGTGTATTTGATCGGGAAGCTCTTCGGTGGCAAGATCATCAAGACCAAATTTTTCCAGAAGCAGGTTGCGGGTGAAGGCTTTGATCGCATCAACCGCTGGTTCCAAAAATACGGAAGTCTCGCTGCGGGAATTTTCCGCTTCACACCGGGGCTTCGTTTCCCTGGCCATTTGTCCTGTGGGCTTCTCGGGCTTCCTATGTGGAAGTTTCTTCTCGTCGACGGCCTGGCCGCTTTGTTCTCAGTGCCGACTCAGATTTACATCTTCGGCACCTACGGCACGATCATGCTCGAGAAAGTGGCCGAATTTAAGAAATGGGTTCTGATTGGCGTCGCCATCATTGCGGTCATCTGGCTCGGTAAGAAGGTCTATCAGAAGTGGGCGAGAAAACAATTAACTGAATAGTTCTGCGGCATTTTCGAGCTTAATGGCGAGCTCTTTTCTGAAGACCTGATAATCATGAAATTCAAATTCTACTGTCTTCTGTAGGAGTTTTGATTTGTCTTTAAACTCCGGAAAGCCCCAATTGATTTCTGCGACAATTTTCATCTTTCCGTATTCCGGAGAGAGGTCTTTGACTTCCACCCAGAGTCCGTAGCGGACCATTGGTCCATCTTCTTTGGGGACGCGCTTGGCGAGATCAATGATGCCGGCCTTGGCACCAGGATTCGGCTTCTTGAGGGCATCCACCATATTACTTTCAAAGCTCAATGCCCCGTAGGTCTTGGGCAGGATCTCTGAAGTGTGCATGTCATGAGAGATCGATGTCTCGAGGTAGCGGTAGTAAAAATTATCCAGAGTCTCGAAGAGGTACTGATAGAGATAGTTTTTATCCCCAAAGGTATCGTGAACCTTGTTCTTTCTTTCCTGAATGAGCTTTTCAATATCTTTCTGGTTCATTTTGTTGGGAGGTTCTCAAAGAAGACGGCGTAGTTATTCTGAATCCGGTCAATCGAGAGCTTAAAAATGGGAACAAGATCCATTTTATTTCTGGCCTCACATAGCCGCGAGAACATCGAAACGACGTTATTGTTTTCAGCGGTGATTTGTTTATCAACTGCCTTGATCGCCTCGTGGTACTGATCCATTTTCCACGGGATACCGACCATCGGATTGTCTTTGAACTTATAAACAGAGACGGCGAGTTCCGGGTAAAGCTCGATCAGCTTGAGTGTGACGAAGTTGAGCTGACCGTTAATGATGTCCTGAAAGGGTGGACGTCCGGAAAGATTCAGCCCATCGACAATGTCATCGGCCATCTGGAAGATGAGTCCGACTTTCTCGCCCAGTGTTTCGAGAGTCGAGATGTCAGGGGAATTGACGAGTTTTCCAGGAGTCGTACAGCACCAGCGAATCAGGCTTCCGGTTTTTTTGATCGAGATAAGCTCGAGATCCTGAATGGTGACAAAATTCTTTTTCTTAAGATCGTACTGAAGCCATTCGCCATCAGCGAGGTCCTGAATTGAGCGTGTGAGATCAATCAGAATGTCATTCCGGTTAAGCCCAGCGAGTTCCGACATGATCGTCGCGAGGAGATAATCACCCGCCAAGATAGCAGTCGTATTGTTCCGAAGATTATTGAGAGTCGGGTGATTGCGTCGGGAATTACTTTCATCGATCACGTCATCGTGAACGAGGCTGGCAACATGGGTAAGTTCAATGGCGCGAGCGTAAGTTTTGAGATCATTTGGCTTCAGGTCAAAGAGTTCACCCATGAGAAAGAGCATACCCGGTCTGAATTTTTTTCCGCCGGCATGCACGAGGCCATTGAGCTCCTGAGTGAGGGCACTAATGGTATGCTTCGTCATTTCCAGAGGAAGCTCTTCGAGGGAGGATTTGAATTCCTGAAGATTCATTTGTTCGTCCTTTGTCCTAGCAAATCTATGTGACGGCCCCCGGATAGGCAAGGATAATGACTTCAACAAACCCTAAGGAGTCTCTATGAAATGGCTTATTTTGACAGCTCTCTTTTCAGCTTCAGTATTTGCTCAGGATTTTTACGGTGTGAAAGAAAAATCCATCGATGGAAAAGACTTTCCTCTCTCAGGTCTTAAGGGGAAAACAGTCCTCGTCGTGAACATCGCTTCTCAGTGCGGGTACACGCCGCAGATGACGGATCTTGAGGCCCTCCACCAGAAGTACAAGGCGAAGAATTTCACAGTCCTCGGTGTTCCGACCAATGATTTCGGCGGCCAGACTCCGGAAGACGACAAGGCGATGAAGGAGTTCTGCCAGAAGAACTACTCAGCAACTTTTCCGATCCTCACGAAGAAATCCATCGTCGGAAAAGACAAGCGTGAGCTTTATAAAATTCTGACAGAGAAGCCGGAAAAGAAATTTCAGGCAGAAGTCGGTTGGAACTTTGAGAAGATTCTCGTGAACAAAGACGGCGTCGTCGTCGGACGCTATAAGTCCTCAACGAAACCATTAGACGAAGCTCTCACCAAAGACATCGAAAAACAGCTCTAGGATAAAACCTTCACATCCAAGGGACGTGAGATCTTGAGATTCACGTCCCGCTGTGGGAACGCCATTTCGATGGCGAGTTCCTTGAACCTGTCGTTCACTTTGAAACGAATATGACTCTTGATCGCTGGGACGTTATCGATCTGAATATCGGCCCAGAAGATCATGCGAAAATCGAGAGTGGATTCGTTGAAGTTCTCAAAGAGAACCATCGGCATCGGATCCTGGCGAACACCTTCGGTGTTGAGAAGGATATCGAGGCACGCGCTTTCCACTTTCCTCACGTCAGAGCCGTAGGCGACACCGAAGTCGATGACATTCCTGACGATAGAAGCTTCGTAGGTGCCGTTCAGGACGGCCTTCTCGAGAAAGAAGCTGTTGGGCACGATGAAGATTTTATCGTCCGCATTCTTGATCTTGGTACTGCGAGTTCCGATGGATTGAATGGACCCTGACATACCTTCGACATCCACAATGTCTCCGACTTTGATGGGTTGCTCAACCAGAAGAATCACCCCGGAAATAAAATTGTTCACGATATTCTGAGAACCGAAACCCACTCCGATGGCCAGAGCTCCCCCAACAACCGTAAAGACGGTGAGGGGAATTCCGGCGATGGTCATTGAGAGTGTGACGAACCCGGCGAGAGCTCCGTAGAAAGCAAATGTCTGATAGGTGTTCCGCGCCCCTTTGTCGTCGACGAACTGTTCAATCAGGCGCTTGTTGATGATTTTCACGACCAAACGGGAAAGGCGAGTCGCAAACGCGAGAAGAAAAAGGGCGAGGATCGAGGAACCGAGGGTGAGCTTAATCCCTGCGATGGTGATCAATTTATGGTTCCAAAGATCAAGAAATGGTAAAAGACCCGCTTTCAGACCTTCAATCATGGGTTCCTCTCAAGAATATTAGGCTTTTATAGTGCGTAAATTTGTCATGGGCCATGGACTTCGTAAAGTGTTTGGCATATAAAACACCTATGACACATAGATTTTTGACTCACTTCAGCACTATCTTCTTTGTTCATGCCGCTCTTATTTTCGGCGGAATCACTCTTATTCAGAATCCAGAGGTCACTCAAAGAATCGGTCAGGGTATTCTTAATCTCAAAGTCGCTAGTGAAGCTCTTCTTTCTCAACCTAAACCGGCCATACTTCCGAGAACGAAAGCCGTGACTCCTTCTCAGGTGATTCCTGTTCAGCCAGTATTGTCTTCCGAGGCGAAGCCTGGTGACATTCCTCAGGTTGCGACAAGTTCACTTTCTGGAACTGCGACAACAGATCTTAAGGCCCTCTATAAATCAGAGCTTCGTGCCCGCATTGATGAGAATAAATTTTATCCCGTAGCTGCGCGACGGCTTGGTCAGGCAGGAACGGTGATCGTGGCATTTACGTTGCAAACTGATGGGTCTATTATAAACATCAGGATTGATAAATCGTCGGGAAATACCCGTCTTGATTCAGCGGGACTTGAGGCCGTGAAGAAGGTTGGAAAATTCAAGGCCATACCTTCGGAATTCGGAACAAGTCCTATGGACATGTCAGTGCCTATTAAATTTCAGACAATTTAGAACTTAAAAAAAGGATATTTATGCGCTTGATTGATTTCATCAACGCTGGTGGATCGATTACCTGGATTCTCGTCGCCATGAACATTTTGGGTCTCTCCCTGATCCTCTGGCGTTTTGTCATCTTCCGCGATTTCTCTAAGCGAATCGATTCGGAAGCAAAATTACTGAAAGACGAACTGAAGAAAACTTTCGACACGACGAAGTTTCTTGATCACATGGATCTCATCAAAGACGCGGTTTCTCAGCGGGTGCATGAACTCGAACTGGGAATGACCACGATCAAGGTTATCGCGACCACTGCACCACTCTTGGGACTTCTCGGAACTGTTGTCGGTATCTATGAAGCTTTCCAGGTGATTTCCAACACTGGTCTTCAGGACCCGGGAAAGTTTGCTGCCGGGATTTCTTACGCCCTCATCACAACGATCGTGGGTCTCATCGTTGCGATTCCTCACTACATCGCTCACAACTATCTTTCGGGTGAACTCGACGCGATGGAAATCAAGATGGAAAAGCACATCGGGCCGATGCTGAAAGGGGAGTAATATGGGTCGCCGTCACAAACGCGAATCCTTGGCGATGGATCTCACACCACTCATCGATATGGTGTTCCTTCTTCTGGTATTCTTCCTCGTGACTTCAACGTTCAAGAAAGATGAACTCGCTCTTCTCCTGAAGCTTCCGAAAGCGGAACAAGGGGCCGGGAGTGAGAAGAAGATCGATCAGCTGACGATTGAGCTCTCGGACAACGAACTCGCCGTGAATGGAAAGAAATCCACGGTAGAAGAACTTCCGGCGGTGTTTGAGAAAACGCAGAAGGATACTCTTGTGAACCTCAGAGTCGACGGGGATGTGAAATACACCCGCCTCGTGAAAGTTCTCGATCTTCTCCAGATCAATAAGCTTGAGAACATCTCGCTGATCACAGATAAAAAATGAAATACCTTTTTCTTCTTCTCCTGAGTTTTCCTGTTTTCGGAATCACTTTCCCGGAATACCTCGAGGCGAAGAAGAAAACTGTTTCCCACGAAAGACATCTTCCGTATCTCCTTTCTCACGGTCACAAGACCGAGAAATCCGTTCTCCTTATTCACGGCATTTTTTCTTCTCCGCTCTATTTTAAAGGAATGGCGCAAGCTTTCTTTGATCGCGGCTATAATGTCGTGACGATCCTTCTTCCTGGACACTGGGACAAAGACTGGTATCGGATGGGAAAAATGGATTCCCGAGAATGGTCGCGCGAAGCCGACATTGGCTGGGAATTGGCCAAGCTTTATGGAGAGAAAGTCATTCTCGCGGGCCACTCCCTGGGCTCACTCTTGAATCTTGAACAGTCGATGAAACGAGATCCCAAGGACATTCACGGGATGGTGATGCTTTCCCCGGCCGTGAGACTCAACTGGCCTACACTTCTCGCCGGCAAAGCGGGCAAGCAGTTCAACATCACTGGAAATGATTTTGTCTTTCAGAAACCGGACGGCTTTCAGGTTCCGGACTTTAATCCCAGGGCCACATTCCTGATCCGTGAAACACAGATCCGTGTCCTCACAAAACCAGTCTCCATTCCGTATTACCTGGCCTATACCTGGGCCGATCCGGTCCTCGATGTGCCGGGACTCATTCGCTATTTCAATCGCTACCCGACTCATAGGGAAGTATCGTATTTCGGTTTCTTCAGTGGTGTTTATCACAATAGCATTGGCCAGAGCCCGGAAGATGTCCTCACGCAAACGACGGCGAAGGGAAATCCTTTCTTTCACGGCATGATGAATGATGCCCTTGATTTCATCGAGTCACTTTAAGTCAGAAAGAACAACCTGGCACAGTCTCCGAATGTTCTTCTCGATATCCTCATCTGATGTGAACGGAATTTTCCGGTCTTTAAAACAGCAGTTATAGAGAATCGCTGTATGAGTCACGTGACTAAAGAGCGTTTTCAGTGCCCAGTGAAGATCTTCTTCCTTCGGAGCTTTGCCGAGCTCCCGAACGATGGCCTGGGCAATTTCTGTTCCACCGGGAGGCCCATAATCATCACCCTCAGGTAACAATCTATTCTGATCCTGCGTGCTCATCATGAGCTTGAACATTGAAAGAAGATCATGATGATGGAGGAGATAGTAACGGAAAATTTGAACAAGACCTTCGTCGAGTTTTACCCCGGAGGACATGATCCGAGTCACCTCCGCTGAGCATTCATCGTAGCCTGCGCGCAGGACTTCTCCGAAAAGTTTATCTTTACTCGAGAAATAATAATTCACAGAAGCGACATTCACGTCGGCGGCGGTGGCGATGTCCCGGATCGTTGTCCCCTCAAAACCTTTTTCGGCAAAGAGGATCCTGGAGACGCTGATGATTCTTTCTTTTGATTCGAGTTCTTTTTCCGTCATCTTATTCCCCCGCCTGATGTTCGCCCAAGGCAGAGATTTGATCTTCCTCCGTTCCAAATTCGCCCAGGAGCTTATCGACCAGAGGAATCCGTTTCAGGAAGTTTACCCAGTCTTCAATAATGGCGTACGCTGGCGGAATGAAGATCAGCGTGAGGATGGTTCCCGATGCCAGTCCCCAGGCCATCGCCAGAGTAATAGGAATGAGCATTTCATCTTTTCCTCCGATACCGTAGGCGGTTGGGAAAAGACCAAGCATCGTAGAGAATGCCGTTGCTACCACGGCGAGGAGTCGCTGACTGGAAGCTTTCACAAGGGCTTCGTTGAGTGGCATACCATCACGACGAGCGATTTCAATGAACTCGATCAATACAATCCCTGAGTTCACAATGATTCCCGCCAGACCGATGATTCCAATAAGCGCCATGAAGGAAATCGGCTTCCCGTGAAGGAAGAAGGCCACGGAAAATCCTATGAGGCCCAGAGGAATCGTCATCATGATGATGAACGGACGTAGGAACGAGTGGAACATGAAAACCAGGAGGGCAAAAATTCCAATGAGAGCGAGGATGAGAGCATCGAAGAGGGACTGCATACTTTCCTGCGTACTTTCTTCAACTCCTCCGAAGACGAGAGAAACTTCCGGGTGCTGAAGCCCCAGTGTCTCCCATTCTTTTTTGATCACATTGTTCACAGTGAAGGCCGTGGTCTTTGCTTCGTCGATCCCGCCGAGGACGGCCTTTGAGCGTTTGAAGTCGAAGCGCTTGATCTGCGGCGTTCCCGGAGCCTTCACGAACTTGGCAATCCGTCCCAGAGGAATGAGGTTTCCTCTGTTGTCCATGACCTTGATCTCCTGAAGATCCTGAGTCACTTCTTTGTAATCATCCATGAACTTCACGTTGAGGTTCACTTCTTTATTATTGAGTGTCACGTCCGAAACGAAGATCCCACCGAGAGCAGTGCGGATGGTGTTTCCGATGTCGGCCACTTTCACACCCAGACGATCGGCGGTTTCGTAATTAATCTGCACGAGCACTTCATCGGCGTCCACGAAGTCGTCAACCTTGAGATCAATGACCCCATCGATCTTCGCGAGTCTATCGGAGATGATTTTAACGACGCCATCGAGTTCTTGAGGATTATCAGAGCGAAAAGTCGCATTGATAGGTGAACCAACGGGAGGGCCATTGACCATTTCTTCGAACTCAACTCGACCATATTGCTTGGTCTCGATTTTTCTCAGTTTCGCCAGAAACTCCGTGTGTGGGATATTGAACTTGGCTTCGTCCGAAGCATAGATCACAACGAGTCCCTGCGAGTCGCCTTCTCCACCCTTGGGATCATCTGGTCGGTCTTTGGAAGAACCAGATTTCACTGCGACAGATTTTACCCAAGGGCCAAGATTTTTTTGAATCGTCTGTGAAAGTTCGGTCGCATTTCGTAAAGTCGCTTCAATCGGGGTCCCGCGTGGAGACTCCACACGAGCGGTGTAGATTTCCGTTTGCTCCGCCGGAAAGAGGATGAACTTGTTAGCGAAGATCATCATGAGAAACGCTGCCACGATGAGTGCCGAACAAGACCCAACTGTGATGTATTTGTGATGAACCACCCAGCGCATGAAGACTTCAAACTTGGTCTTCCATTTATCAAACCAGTGCTCTTCTCCGGCCACCATTTTCTTGACCCGATTTCCGACGAAGGAAAGGCGCATTGGCAGAAGGAAAAACGACTCCACCAAAGACACGAGAAGGGCGAGGGTCACAACGATAGGGATCGGTGCGATGAATTTCCCCATGATCCCTTTGGTGACGAGCATGGGCATGAAGGACGCGATCGTCGTGAGCACCGTCGCGGTGATCGGGGCCCAGAGTTCCATCACTGATTTTTTGATGGCCGGGATGGTTTCATATCCCTGACGCTTCAGCTGAACGAAGTTATCCGAGATCACGATCGAGTTATCGACGAGGTTCCCCATCGCAATGATGAAGGCGAGGATCGAAATGGAGTCAAGATTAAGGCCGAACATTGGCATCAGTCCGAAAACCGTCATGATCCCGATGGGAAGAGAAAGAGCGGTCATGATGCCGATCCAGCCGGGCATGAAGATCATGAGGAAGATGAGAAGGAGGATAAGTCCGGAAACAGCGTTCGAACTCAGAGTCGAGAGCTTCGTTGCGACTTTGTCACCTTCGTCGAGGTAAACATGGAACTCGGCCTGATCCTTGTACGTTTGCTTGAATCGATCGAGGAGTTCACGGACCTGAGCGGCGAGTTTTAGCGTGTCAGCTCCGCCTTTTTTATTCACAACCATGTTCACGGATTCTTTGCCGTTAAAGCTCGTGAGGGTGCGCGGTTCTGCCGCTCCGTCGGAAACGTTGGCGATTTCAGAGAGCTTGATGGCGTCGCCAGAGAAAGTTGAGCGGATGATGATGTTCTTAAGATCGTTTTCGCTTTGAACCTTGGCGTTCAAGCGAACGAGGTCTTTGTGGGTTCCTTTTTCTACGTCACCCCCTGGAATCGAAATATTCCTAGACTGGAGTTTCTCGAGGACTTCAGGGACACCGATGTGAAGCGAGTCCATTTTTCTGAGGTCGAGTTCGATGGTGAATTCTCTTTCTCTGAAACCAACAAGGCGGACATCTTTAACGGCGGAGATATCTTCGATCTGGGCCTTGAGAAGGTCCGCGATCCGGTCTCTTAGCCGGTTATCTCCGCTCGCAACGACACTAATCTGGATCGCTGGGAATTCGTCAGATTTGATTTCTGTGAAGAGGGGCTGTTGTTCGAGATCTGCGGGGAGCTTCGAGACTCTCTGAACCGCTTTTTGCAAATCGTCCATCACTTCTTTTTCGTCGACGTTATCCATGTCGATGCGGACGATGATGGTGGAAATCCCCGTCTGAGAAATCGACTTCACGTCTTTGAGTCCGGTGACCGTACGGATTTCGTCTTCGATGGGTTTTGTGATGAGGGCCTCGATGTCTTCGGGAGAAGCCCCTTTGTAATTGGTCGTGATGGTCGCAATGGCGAAATCGACCTGGGGCCAGGACTCGGCGTTCATTCGACTCAGTCCCTGAAGACCAAGCACGACCAGGAAGAGAGTCGCAACGAGGGTAAGCTTATAGTTTTTGAGAAAGAAATCGACAAAAAATTTCATGATCAGATCCTGTTAAAGTCGCAAGGGGTTTCAGTGTAGATCGCCAGATAATCCAGAAGGACATTCAAGACGGCGAGCTTCGTCTCAATCGTAATCAGTTCAGAGGAAAGGAGAGCATCCTGATCCTGAACCAGATCATTCACACTGGCGCGCGCCTGGGCGTACTTCCGGCGCATGTATGTCAGTCGCCGATTGAGTTGTTCGGTATTGATTTTCTGGGACTCAATCACCTGATTAAGGAGTGAAATCGTCGTCAGAATTTCTTGATGAGACGTGATGACATTGGCCTCGGTTTTTCCGATGAAAGCACGCAGACGTTTTTCATCGTAAAGCTCTTTGGTTCTCTTCGTGGAGTCCTTAGCGTCACCTAAGGGTACCACAACATTGAGGGCAACTTCATAACCCGTTCTGTTTTGCGAAGTCATGTCATCCCATGAGCCGCCGTAACTCCCTCTGAAGCCATAGCGTCTCGCGTCCGAAGAGACTCCTACTGACTGAACTTTTCCGGAGAGGGAGACTTCTGGATCGGAGTATCTGTTATTGATTGTGCGGTTATTCGACATCTGGTCTGTCAGAAGCGAGATCGACTCATCATAGAGTGTGTTCTGATACGGAACCTTTGTCTCGGAAGCTATGACATCGGTGCAGGTGAGGACATCCTTCAGCGTCTTGTCGAGATCATAGTCGGCCAGGCTGATCTCGGCAGAACCAAGTTCTGGAAGAAGAGTTTTGAGTTGCCTCAGGTAACTCTGCCTCTGATACTCGAGACTCGTCAGAGTACCGGTTCTCGAAGCGACCTGGGCCTTGTAGCGTGCCACTTCATCCGTTTCGGCGACATTGTTATTGAAACGTCTGACGGTTTCTTCAGACTGGGAAACAGCGTACTTGAGAAGTTCACGCGAGATCCGTAAGGATTCGTTGTTCGCCACGAGGGCCCAATAGGTTTTTCGAAGTGAGATGAGAAAAGATTTCGTCTGAATCTGCTGCTCGAGATCCGCTCTCTTTCTTTCGTCAGACGCATTTTTTAATTGGGCCTTTGTGGCCCTACCGAAAAGATCTTTCCAAAGATCCATCTGGACAGAGAAGTTGAGATTTGTCGTTGTGACATCACGGTATTTTCCACTGGCGGCCACAGCACTCTGTTGCTGAGTGCTCGCGGCAGCTCCTACGCTGAATCCATGCTGGAGCCTCTGCCGTACACCGATCTCAGCGGTTTTCACCGGTGTGAAAATCGGAATGAAGGGGATGATAGGTTTTTCGTTTGTCTCGCGATAACCGGCGCGACCATAAAGTTCGGGGGCAATACCTTCGAGGGCCTCTTTATCCCGAAGGTCGGAAGAGAGAAAGGCTGCCTGAATTTCATCCAAAGAGGGCGATCCTTTGGCGACAAATTCCTTTAACAAGGACTCCTGCAGTTTGACAGGAACCGAAGCAAAGACGGAAGAGCAGAGGGTTATGAAAATCAGAGCGGCGAGGGATATTAAGTTAATTCGCATACTTAGCCTTAATCAAGAGTTTTAAACAATTGTTTTAAACCGATGATTGCATTTTTTTACATCTATTACAATCCAATTCCTTTCCTTTTTACTCGGTGCCTATCTCGAAAGTTGACGCAGTGCTAGAGTTACCCAAACTATCAAGGACTTACCGTCATGCGCTTTTTACTCCTTCTTTTCTTCGCTTTGCCAGCGCTCGCTCAGGAGACGGTTTCGTTTCAGAACGATCGAGAAGGTCAAAGCTTTTATCACAACCCTGGGAAGATCAGTCGCGCGCTACGGGATTTTAAACCAGAAGAGATCGTAGAAATTTATCAGAACTCTCTTAAGGGTGTGGGGGCTTCGAAGATCTGCGCTTACGATATTAATAAATCGATGAGCGATGCTTTCCTAAAGAAGAGTCCGCGCTTCGATGCCTATGAAGGTGCGCTCCTTTTCCTCCGTCACTGGAATCAACTCGATGACGTTGCTTTGAAGATCCTTCTTGATGCCAGAAAAATTACGACCGCATCTATCGATGCCAAAGATCCTCAGCAATTGAGAATCCCTGAACGAGCGAAGATGGCGGAGATGTTGAAAGTGGTGGCGTCCTTCAAAGAAAAATTCCTGAAGAATGCCTGCTTCGATGAGGCCTACCGGAGCATGGTCGGCGACATCAGAAAAGTTGGGGAAGCGACGGAAGCGGAGCTCGAAGGTCTCTACGTTGAAGCTTCGAAGAAAAGATTGATCACCCTCGACGTTTACAACATGCTCGAGCGCGCGCGCGCCGGGGAAGTCACCGCAAACTTTCTCTCGCTCAAAACCTACGCTCAGAAACTGAAATCTCTGCGCCTGCACAAACCTCTTCGTGATGCGACAGAAAGAAGTGAATTCGTCACTCAGAAAGTAAACAAACTTAAAGTGAGTCACCGGATTAAGCTCTATGAGCAGTACTCTGATCTTCAGATCATGATGATGGCCGACGTGATTAAGCGTCTGCGCACTCGTTTAGAGGCGAAGAAAGTGACCATTACAATTTTTGGTGAAGAAGAAGAAGTGGAAACAATCACTCTCGAGCCGATGGAACGCTTCCGTCTGGCGATCAAGCTTCTTCGGAAAGAAATGAAGCTCATGTCACTCAATACTTATTTTAACGGAAGAACTCCGGACTACATGGACCTTATCACTGCTTCGTATGAGACGAGTCTCATCCCTGCGGTAGAACTCAAAGAGCTCGGCGGTCTCCAGGAAATCTGGAACCCAACCAAGACATTCTGGGAAAAGGCTTCTGTATGGATCCGGACTTTCAGCTCTGTTGCCACCATTGCGATCCCGGCGCCCTACGGATTTATCCCGGCACTGGTTCTCGTCGTGATCGAAGCGACAGTCGGTAAAGGCGCAGACAACCAAACAGATGATACGGTGTTATTCTAATGAAAACTTCAATTCTACTCGTTCTCGGACTTTTCTCACTCCAGGCAATCGCTAAGGATGTCACGATGGAGGCCCTCATTCGCTCGGATAATGGCTATCCAGAGAATGGGAATGTGGTTCTCACGAACCTCGTCTCTGATGATTCCTTCGACGGTGAACACTTCAAGATCGTGCAGGGCAAGTCGGAAGACGCCGTGAAGTTTACGGACGATAAACATGTCACCTTCCGCGCGGCGACTGCCTACTATCACCTCATGAAGGCCCGCTCTTACTTCGTGGAGAAAGTGAAATCAGAATACGTCGCTAAAATTCCTAAGATGACGATCAGAATTGAGCACAAGAATCAGTTCTCTGAGCTCGGTCATTTCGCTCACGACAATCTTGAGCCGCAGTTTAACAACGCGCTTACGATTCCGGCCGGAAAGGGCTTCGAGTCTCGCGGAGTCAAGCCGTGGAACATGGAGATCTGGTTCCGTCCTTCCAAAAAAATTCATATTAGAGATCTTCGTGTGAATGATATGGCCCAGCAGGAATTCCAGGTTCTCCTGGCGCAGTTCCGCAACCAGATTCACATGCAGTCATTGAACCGCTTCCTTTCAAACGTAATCGT
>JAULBW010069025.1:11716-32236 GCA_032358265.1 Vaucheria bursata | reverse complement strand
TTAGCATATTACGTAATGTGTTGACGAGATTCACTCTCGGCAACACATGATTGAATCCACTTAATATACTGTTATACCATATTCTGTTTATGTTTTCTTGTTTCCTTGAACGTGTAATAGTGCATTGGAGGATTCTTACAATTATTTATTTGATGGAACTTTAAAAGCAAGTTTATTTTGAAGGACTGCTTTTCTGTGCATGTACATTTTATATGATTATGTTAATGAAGCATCTTTGGTGCTTTGTATATTCTGCTGTAGTTAAAGAAAAAAATGTTGTGATAAAAAAGAAAAATAGTTAATTTATTATCTTGAACTAGGACAACAGTTCTTTTCAAGAAAAACTAATGTAGACAGTGTATACGTTTACTGAATGTGGATGCACTGGAAGCTGCCTAATTTTACCATTCATTCAGTTCAAGCCAAAATGAGTTGTGTAGATGCATATGTTTGAAGTGATGTTTATTGTACTCTATCTTAGAATAGTGCTGCAGGTTTTTTTTAATAGAATGCAATTGATAATCTGTCAAAGGCATGATGTTAAAATTACAATGCCAAAAAGATAATATTACTTTAGAAATATTACAATTTTCATTTCTGTTTTCACTGATTTTGTATTTTTTTCTATTGCAGAGCACTATGCTCTCAACCATTATGATTGGTTGATTTTCTTCACATGTAGTATCTTTAACTTTAGAGAACCACAGTTTTTTAAAGCTGGATTTGTTGCACAATTTTTTACCAAGAATATGAACCAGAAGCCCACTAGGAAGTGGATGCTTTCACCATTAAGCAACTATAATGACATGATCTTTAATGACATGATCTTTAAAAAATATTTTCTTTGTACAATTTTGTTTCGGTCATGTATGATAAAATCATATTTATCTTTTCTCTTAAAAAATTTATTTACTTTTTTCCATTTACATTATTTCTTATATTTTTGGTTATCTTATTTTTTCTTCACTCACTTTCTTGCAGACTTGGTTTTCACTTTGTGAAGTGTAGTTTTTTTCCATTTATTATACACTTTTAACCATGGAAGACCCTAGATTTACTGAACTTTGATATTTGTTTTTTGGTTTAAGGCTGTAGATGAAAACTCAAAAATTTACAAAAAAAATGTATTTTTTACCTGCTGTCATAAAATATCTTTAATAACTGCCTTGAAATGTATTCTGTATTAATATTTTTTATTGAAACCTATATAGAAGTTTCTATTTAATTAAACCTGAAACACCAGTAGCATGAGATATTATAGTTTTATGAAAGCATTTGGACGCACACCATCATGGAACTAAGCAGCTCACAATGAATATTATTTTATATGCATCAATTTAGTAACAGAAAAAAAATATGCAAGATAAAGTTCAAAAACAGAACAGTTTATGAACAACTTCCTATTTTTTATAACTCGTTAGAAAAAGGAGAGAGATGAAGAGATGAGAAGATGCCGCGATAATATGGTTGCAATGCTAAGAACAAGAAGGTAATGATAGGATGAAAAAAAATAATGAAAAAGTAACTCAATACTAATGCATCAGAGAGCGCGTTGCTACTGAGATAATGCATCCATTGAGATTGATAAAGAATGATTAGAATACATGAAAAAACTGAGCCAAAGTCCTGACTGCATTTATGCAATCACATCTGAAAAAGTCACTTTGAATTTGTATTAATTGCTGAAACTGTGTCATAATTTGAGACGAAACAGACTTAGAAATATCAAATTTAAAAAACGCAGTACAAAAAGACGTTACAGTTCATACAGAAGTAGCCTGCAGAAACAGACAAAATCGTTTAATATTACTAGTACAGATATTCGGCGCTTAATTTCTTTGAGAATTTACCCGAATAAGATTGAATGAAATCACTCAGTATCGTCTTCGGATCGTGAACTTTTGTTCGTAACGCCCATTCGTTCACCAACATCCAATAACCCTTCTGATGTCCTTCCTCCATGTTTCAAGAACAGTTTTCCAGTTATAAGTAGGGCTTTTGCACGAAGCTCTCTTTCTTTTGCATTAATACTTTTGTCATTTAAAATCTAATCACAACATATAAACCTTTAAATGAGTCAACAGTATCATGAAAAAATTAAGATTTAGGCAGTGTCAATTAGTACTCGCGCATAATATAAAGTTATGATAAATATATAAAATAGACTGCGATATTCGAATAAAAAATTATAAAATCCTTTGATCAGCTCAATTATAGGGACATCAACAAAGTTATACAGTTTCATGGAGGCATATTTTTTCAACAATATCGATGTCAAAAATAAAGTAGAATAAAATGGACTGATATATAAATATATATATGCGTGTTTGAGTTTCTAAGGTCAAGAATAATTGTAACATAAATTCAGAGAACTCGAAAAGTCAACAGAACAATAATAATTTATCGAATGACCTAAGAGGCCAAGAAATGAGTAGTAGCAAGCAAAATAGAAAAATCTGATGAACTCCAACAATTTAAAATATGATTTGCTGTTACTAGTGAATGCATTTCAATAGCATGGCTTTGTATTTACGAATTAGCATCCATGTATACATATGTATATTTGTATACCTTGCGACAAACGCTTTGCAGTGTGCTCTCAATCTCAATAACAGATAATCGCCACATCATATTTATCATATCTTCTGCTGTCTAAAATCATATACGAATATTATATAAAAGAGACAGAAAACATAATGTAATACGTGTATATAGTACTTTAAAATTGTGCACTATGATAATATCAAGGATTTACTAATTGGTTCAAGTTTTAAATATGATACAGTTCAGAGTTGATTTGAATGGATTCAAACTTTTCAACAATTACTTTCAAGTATGGACAGAAACAGCTCATCTAGATACCATGTTCAATAAATTCCAATGAAAAAGACACAATTTTGAATTCGATAATTTGCATAATGAGAATTGACCACTTTTCTATATAGTTATATATTTGTGTACATGTACCTTTCTAGTAATTTCAGGATCAACTGTAGCTTGATCTCCTAATATATGCCTCATACTTTCAACTTGCAGATTTGCTGCATGCATTTTTTCCTGTACCATACATGCATATAAATATATAAGCCCGATAATAACACTTTTTCAACCCTACCAAATCAATATAATTCTTGTATACCTAATAATTTTTGCATAGTAAAAAATTTGCACAGCTACTTGACAAACATATGCCAGCTCTAAAAGCCCATTGCACAAAGTTCCATCACCGCATGATAAATTACAATTTTTCAAAAAGTGATTAAAATATAAATTTTCCAATTTGAAGTAATAATTTATCGGGTTTAGAATATAAATTTTCGTGTCATAGACGTATATTTTTCAATAAAAATTGTCATTGACATCACTACATTACATTTAAGTGACATTGAATAATGCTCTGAGATATCTTTTTTCACAGGTCCAAAAATTGTAGCAATAGTATATGCATAACTCAATATCTAACTTTTCAAACTAGTTATTGATGCACTTTTTAAAATAAAGCAATATACAAATAAAAACTTTGCAGGATCATTTAAAAATTGTTTAACGAAAAGAGCGTTATCAGTTAGTAAGCTTTAAGTTAATGTGATATTTGATCTAGATCATTTTAATTGGTAGATTTCAACTAGTTCACCAATGTATTTCATCAAGAACTTTCAACAAAAAAAACATACGCCAATGTTTGCCTAATTATGTATGAATTTATTTAATGCTTTGAAAAAAAATCAAGAAATAAGTATTATCGAATGGCAATTAAAAACTTGTAAGTTACCTGTTGTTTTACCATGCCAAAGACGGCTTTTGAAGCTCTATATTTTAAGGCAACGCTATGTCCTGTAGCTTTTAAACTTTCCACCACACATTTTGAAGCACCATCTAATACCATTTTCGCCTGATTTGAATATACATAACCTATCGTTGCTAGTAAAGTACTGCCAAACGCAGTGCCCGCGAGATCCTAAATACATAAATTACATATGTGTAGATGCAGTAAACTTTGGATATAATGAATTTGCTTTAAACGAATATTCACTTATAATAAACTAACAAAAAAGTCTTATTGTGCCATGTTCAGGTTTAAATTTTTGTACACGAATTTTGTGTACAGCATATTGACAAATTCGTTTTATCCAATGTCTAATGTACATGTACATAGATGCATAAGTAATGCCATCCTATACACATTACGAGAGTGCATGATTTTCAATAAAAAAGTAACATTTCAGCATAATAACCAATCTATTTCATAATTTCTATCAACATCAACGGCAATATTAGCTGTAACAGCCATATATCCAGAAAATTTGAATACGATGACCATTTCTAAAACATAAACTATGACTTGTTTCGACAGGAATTAACGTAGACATGATATTTGTTATTGCTCTATGGAAATTATGCTCAACTCGAACAACTCTAATGCAAACGTAAATAAGTATTTATGCAGATAAGTGAAAAAATATATCACCTAGTTTTATACTAACATTTCCCTCAAAATTTTTCAAAATCTATAAAAAAGTAGAATTGCGAGGAAAAAACATATACGGTTTGTATAAGATGAATATCTAAGATGAAAAGCATGCACCCGCACACGCATGCATACATAATGAGGAGAGATAAAGAGAAAGACTTCTATTAATTTTGAATTATACAAAATACAACTTCAACATAAGATTACTTCAGAACAATATAAAATCTAAAAAACATTTCTATAGCTCTAATTCAACAAAGGCTACTACACTATATGTATATTGTCAACAAGTCAGTATCAATATAAAATAAGATACATATAATGAACAGCTGGTTTCAGCTAGCTGAAGAATTTCTAAAAACCTTCAAAGCCAATGAAATAGATTAAACACACCAGTTATGGAACTGAAGAAGATGAATTTTCGATTAAATACATTGGCCATGTATCATTCTACTTTAATCGGCTTTTCTCTAATTAGGATGCCAAACAATGACTTTGTTAAAATAAACAGAAAAGCTGCTTAATAAGTACATTAGCCTGATCTAAAAAATTGAATGTATAATTCCATAAATTCAAATCAGGAATCATAGTTTTTTGATTCGGTCAAAATGCCTGGAAACAGCTCAATTGATTAAGAATGATTCATTAAGGCGCTCAGCCCTATCATTTTATAAAGCAATCGTATAATACAAAAAGTCACAATTGAACTGTGATTAAATGTTCAAAAGAGCAATTTAAAACTGCAGCTGTTTACATTAGAAATTTTTCTAAAATAGCTGACTAAAATAAGGTTCATTTCCTAATTTAAGCAACATTAGTACGGATTTGATCTTACCACTGCTGCTTGTTCCATCTCCATTTCAAACTCAGATTCGCTTTTTTCACCAATAACAAATGGTTTAAGCAATACTGCTAAGTTATATGCACATTGAACCTCTCTTTTCCATTGTTTCAGCTTTGTTCTAGCACTTCCGAAATTTGATGCCTCAGAAAAATTTGCAGCATTCATGTCAATTGCCGATGCCATCTTAAACAAATCGAAAAAAAAATAAATTAAGACATTACGGTGAAATATGAAACTGTCTCGAAGGAACAACTAACATATGCATACATATATAAATGCATAAGAGAAATATTGGAAGAAATGTTTAGCATTGTAATTAACAATATACAGTTTAAAAAGAGAAACCAACAAATAATACATGTGAACACAATATACATGTATATACAAAAAATAGAGTAAAATTCGGATATAACGAATTTGTATACAAAATATCACTTACAATGAATAAACGAAAATGTCATATTGTCCTCAGGTCAGTTTCTTAGACAACGAACTTCGGATACAACAAACTAATTTTCTGGTCAGACAAATTCACTATATCCATAGTTCAATGAATATTTGTAAATAATTAAAAAAATATTATATCATTTATAAAAAGTCGATACTGCATATTTTAACCTAGATACATGATTATTTAACTGCAAACAAATATATATAAATTCAATGACCTTCATGGTTCCGACTAGTGGTTCGAATTTTTCATTACCAAACACCATAGCGAAAAAAGCAGTGCTTTCCATGACTGGAGCTTCAGCCGTACCTTCTTTTCCCATCAAGTCATATCTTTCTCTAAGTTTCTCATCGCTCAAAGTCTTTATACAATTTTAAAGTAAAACGAAGTATAAGAAACAAAAAAAAGATATATAATAGAAAATTAAAGTGTCTCCAATACCTAATTAATCTACATAAGCAGAGTTCAATATAGAATTATATATATATATATAGAGAGAGAGATGCACATAGTTAACTTCAGATGTAACAAATTGACTTTAACCAATAGTCACTTAAAACGAATAGACCATATTTTGCCAAAATCAGCTTCTGTGGTCCAGACAAATTTGTTTCAAACGAGAATTCTATAATAAAAATCAAAAATTGATTTGTGGCACATCAGTATACGTATGAATAAGCAAGTGTTACACTGGATATGATATCTAAGCTCGTATCATATGTCAGTACTTTAACCCTATGGGCTTTAAAGGCCACCATTTACATCAATTGTTCATAAAATAGACCCATTTATATATGATAATTACCTGGTAGGCCTCGCCAACTATTTGAAACATTGTAGCAGCATCAGGATTGTTCGGATTTTTATCAGGGTGAAGGTTTAATGCACGTTTGTAATAGGCTTTTTTAATTTCAGCAGAGCTTGCATTAGAATAGACTCCTAAAATATCGTAAAACTGAAAAAAAAGATGAAATAAAAACAAGAAAAATGGTTAACAAGTAACTAAAATTTCAATTAAGTCTATATACTACCAAAATTGTATATAGGAAAAGACATTAAGAAGGGAAAAATTCCGAAATATTAGGTTCAACATATAAAAATTATACCACAATAGATAATCAAAGAAATAGTATGCTTGTTAGGGTTGAATAAAAATATAAATATTTATAAAATGCCATTATTCAAACCTCTTGAAACGCCTAGTTCATAAATTCGTTAGATTTCAAAAACAAAAAAATTGAAATAAATCAAAAAAATACAACGAGACTGACCTTAAAAATGAATAAAAATAGACTTTGAGAAAGGCAACGTCTCAAAATAAAATAATCTAACCAAGAAAATAATTTACAATTGGGGAAACTTTTTAAATTAAGAAACTGAAATTTAAGAATTAAGAGGTGAAACTAAGTTGCTTAAAACTGAATTCTACATGTAAAAAGAGGTAAAACTAGCAAAAAAACTGAACTTCAAAGTAAACTCTAAAGAAAAAATCGGCTGTACAGATAGACATTGATAATTGCATTTGCCCGTACGTGTACATTCATACCTCAGTGTCTACCACTTGTCTAGGTGGCGGTGTATAACTTGAAGTTGTATCTTCAGGAACAGTTTGACTAGCAGCAGGTGCCGATGTGCCTTTTCGAGCATTTTTAAGGTATTCAATAAATCCTTCCTAATATTATAAAAGCAACTTTTAAAAGTCTAAAAAGTATGATTACTGCTAACAGCAAATCCCCTGAATAAAAATTGTGTTCGCATCATTTCTGCATTCAATAATGATCCTCATAAAAAATGAAAATCATACAAGAATGAGTATTATTAGAGCAAAGAATAAAATTGATATAAATTAGTGTTGATAGCAGTAATTTAAATTAGGACCAATAAGATTATTAACCCTAAACACATAGATGAATGCATATAAATTGTGCACCACAAAAAAATTATATTTTAATTCTGATATTCAATTTTGTTGCAAGCAAAAAATAACCAGTATTTATCATTAACAGCATAAACATATACTAATATATGTAAATAAGTATACATCATTTTTTAATACTGAGGGCTTTATGATGACAAATGTACCCCCCACATAGACTTTTTTGCATTTTCTGATAATTTAAAAAAAAGGCATAATAAACTGTTACTATAATCAGTTATGGTTACTTTTCTTGGTACCTAATGATTTCACTGTAAAACGGCTATAGTATTGTACTAATAGCAGTGCATATCTACCGGAGAGAAATTAGCTAATAAAAATTATAAAATACCTCAGTCATGCCTAAAACGAGGCGAGCTTCCTCCTCTAAGTTATAGATAATCCATCTTTCAGTAATATTATCCCATTCTTTGCCTTCTACCTTTGCTTGAATAGCTTCACCTAGTAATACAAGACATACGCATTTTAATTGAAACAGCTAATATAAGTCATCAGTCCGTAAGGAGCCTAAATATTTAAAAGTGACATATAGCAAATACAAATTCACTATTTTCTAAATAGTAGTGCCACCTGATAGAGCAGTAAAATGATAATTTCAGGATGCAAATGGGAAGACTCTATGGCTTAACGATTTTTAAATCAAGTACAATTTAAAAATAAATTAGTCGAAAATACTGTGCAACTTATGAATTTTGGGTAGAATTCTATAGCCGAGAACTATTTGCTTATCGTTGAAAGCGTGGAGTCGACTGCTAAATTATAATAAATCATTCGAAATATTAACTTGGAAAAATGAAATTATAATGAGGTCAAAGTTTGTATTCGTGCAAAATTTTTTGCTTTGCAGCCAATTTTACCCATCCACCTACCTACTTTTTACTCTTAATAACACCAAAAAATAGTAAAGCTATTTTTTCAGCAGTTTCTGTATATATACTATATTTTTCATTTGATGATCCTAGCAATTTACAATAATGCTTGTGGCAATATTTGAGAAGTTAGATTATTTTACAAAAATATTGATTAAATATATATATGATACTTTACAAATATGTATTTATCTATTTATTTAAACTAATAGTAAAAATTTATGTAAAATATTTTTCAATGTATTGCACAAATAAATGCAATTTGAATTATTGATAAAGAGTAAAATTTGGATCACTTTTCAGGTTTAAAGTAAAATACCTCCCCCCATAAAACAGGTTCAATGAACAATGGAATATCTAATTTGAACTAGAATACTAAAGGCTACATTTTCTAGTGCTCTCTTTAGACCGGAGAGTAAAATTTACTACCCAGGTAGTACCTGGGTAGCAGGGTAGTTCAGAAATATCTTGTAATATTTTAGTAGCATTGATCCTGGAAAAGGTAAAACCAGGTAGTAAGGCAGCAGGATATTACTACTTAGGTACTAATGCAGATGCGATTAAAAACTTATTTGCTTAGAGCATAAATATAAAATATCTTATGATTTTACCAGTTTTTTTGGGTCCTAGAATTATTTTAACTTAATTCAATGGGGGTCAATGAATAAAATATGAAATAAATATATTTGTCACATCAATATCAAATTTAAAAGAATGGTTAAATATAAATTTTTAAAGAAAATTTGTCAATATTTTTTATGAATTTTAGTGTGCACCAGGTCACTTAAAAATATAAAGTTTTGCTAACCGAGTAGCATATTTTCAATACTGGGTAGCGGGTGGGGAGAACTCTAGCATTTTCACTATATTTGAATGTATGAGAAATGTGGTCACCTGTATTCCATATACCATAAACAATATTTGCCCCGCCAACAGCAACTCCTGCAACCATTAAACCAGCCCCTGCCACCACTCCACCAACTGCCCCTAAGAGTGCCCCTGAAATTTATTTTGTATAACTTTATTTTGTATAAAACAATGATACAAGTACAATGATACATATTGATATAAAGTGGACACAAGTAATATACATATATATATATATATCTTTCTTTTATTGATTTATTATATTCATCCTCATTTTCAGCTATTTATTGATATTTCTTCTTATGAAAATATAAAAATCAATAAAATTTTGGATTTTACAGTAGTAGCATCTCAAATTTTTATTGAAACTTTGATAGACAACTAGTTCTAGAAAAATCAAAAGGCGGCAAGATGATGGATAAGAGCTCTTTTGCATTGATGCAGCATTTTCGATCAACCAAATTCTCACAGAACTACATCGTGACTGAACCTGCAATTCCTCCGCGCTTTGCGCCTACAACTGGACCGGACAAGACTGCAGCAGCGCCTCCACCTATTCCTAGGGCGACTGACCCAATCCCATTAGCCAATCCCTAAAATGGAACAGAATTCTTTATTTTTCACATTTATCGATAACGAATTCCTTCTACTTATATAAGCCTATAAACAAATATCGTTTAATACTGCAGATGCTAAGAATGGCGAAGCACATAAGAATGTCGCCATATTAATAAAAGAACAGTGAAACATTTTCAAAACATCCATTTCTCTTCATTTTCCAAAAGTTAGGTACACGTTAATAAAGCCAAAAAATAAATAATACCTCTCCAATATGTTTTGGCTTGCTCATTCGAAACGGACTGCTAGCATCGTCTTTTCGACTGGCATGCTTTCCATCTTTATGTTCGTTCATTTTTATTAGTATTCAAAGACTGGGAGGGAGTAATTCAGCGTATTTTATTTAGCAATTTTGTTGTCAATATGGTTACAAACCGGAGTTAATGTAAGAATGATGGTAATTTTTGGTTGTTGCGAAAGTAATTTAGAATGTTACTCCGATACTGACGGAGTAGAAGACATTTTCTGTCCGAAAATGACCCTGAATAGTCAGAAATATGAACAGTACCTTTAAAAAAAGTTGAATTCTACGCACCTATTTTAATAGTAATCTCTCAAACGAAAGGTCACATTTTTGGAAATTCGATCAAAAACTATTATTTTTTAAGTAAAGAAAAATATTTAGGGTAACCTTTCGTTGAAGACAAAATTCAAGAATCAATGTATAAAAACTTTCCGTAATTGAAGGATCACATTAATTCGCAGTAATCGCGAGTATCGTAAAAATCTCTGGTCAAAGAGTAGCTTTTGAGCCAGTTATTAAATAGTAGCGTAACTTAAACCAATCATATAGGATTAATGTGCAGAACAGTTAATGTGAGATGCGCAGCATTCATTGGTTTCGCAATTTGTGTAGCATATAGTGGCCTTGTTTGAAACAGGGTCCTTGTAATCTATAATATAGTTAAACTGCACAATATCTCATAATACGCGGCAAAGAATTTAAATTCCAGATTATTTGTAGCATGTACCAGCAACAATGTTTCGAAGACCCTAATCAATTGTATTTTTTACTGCGGAGTTCTTGGCGCCAATTATCGTATATTTAAAATATATGTATTGCTTTCAGAGAAATTCAATAATTAGGTTAAGACAACCTATATTTACAGTATGCTTGCTCATAAAAACCTCATTGATTTAGAAAAGGAAGCATTAGAAAAAAAATTGAACATATCTATCACTTTCATGAAAACAAAATAATAGCAATTTGGAAATTCAAAACTGCAAAGTAGACAAATCTCAACCATCTCTCTTGAATAAAACTCTCAATTTTGTAAGACAAAGCCATCATTAAGAAAAATTATGGATTTAAAGTGGACACAACTAGAAAAAAATGGAATCTATTGGAAAAAGTGCACATGTGCAGGATGGCCCAAGGAAGCAAATTGGATTGAAATCAGCACAATAAAGTGTAGAAATGCATTTCCTTGTATGAAACAGAACTGCAAGTAATGTCCTGCATTAACAATAGATCTCTCAGCCAATAACCAGGTGTTAGGAACTAATTTGTTTGTAGCTATTGGCACTTGAAGAAGTAGCTCTCTTCAGTAATTCCATTATTTACCTACATCATTTTGTACAATACCAGTTAATCTTTGTTTTTCTAACAATGAGAGGTTAAATATTTCCATTTTATATTACATTTCATCATTAACAGAATTCCAAGAAGTTAATTTTGTAATCTTCCAGATGGACTGGCATCGAGATTTAGTTTGTTGTGTTGTTGAATAAGTTTTCTTTTCACTCCCAGCAACGTAAATTATGTCTGCATAATATTACTATCCTTCTGTAATCTTTTCATCTTTCTTGTTGCTAACTTGTCCTTTGCATTCATAACACTGGATAGTAATCAACATACTAGAACCATATGACAAGGGTTATTCACATGACCCTAAGAGTCCAGTTGAACCATAAGTTTCTTCATTAATTAGTTTCAAGATATTTAAAAAAAAAGATTTAGCAGATACTATCATGAACAATGTTAAAAAAGTGAGCTATGTCAAGATTCATAAAAGGCCAAAATATTTATAAAGCTATAACTCTCAATTCTTTTGAAACGACAAATTTACTATTGATTTCAATGCTTTCGTTAAAAAATTTATTTACAATACTATTCCAAAACTAGTGGTCATTTATGTGCAGCAAACTTGGAAGCTAAAATTTATATCAATGCAATAGTAGATTTAAACATAAGTGAAGAGTATAAAGAACTTGAACTCAATGAAAATTGCACTATATGCTAAGCACTACTGACTAATTTGTGTCTATTAGTACACAATAACACAAAGTTGATGTCATTTAGCAGGTATATGTGTAGTTTAACATTAACAATATAAAAATTTAAGTAATCTATATTGATTAATTTACTTAAAAAATATATTTTAAAACTTTTTCAACTTGCGCATAATTGTACTCTTTGATACAAATAAATTTTTGCTTTTCATTGAACTATTGATGTATTATATGTAAAAATAGTTATTCATTATTTTTTGTAATTTGTATAAGTTACATGAATTCACTATATAAATACGTGCTATATTCACTCAGAGCTATATTGTCAGGATCTGATCTGCTTCACCATGATCTGTTATTGAACTGTGGTTTTGTGGACTTAATTTGTCTTACATGTGCATCCTTGTAAAGTATGTTTGCTTAATTAGTGTTCTCATAAGTGTGTTTTCATAAGTATGCTCTCAAGTAGTATTATGTTGACAAGATTTATTCTTGGCAACACATGAATAGTGACTAATATATTATTGGCTGTGTGTGTTTTCTTTGGGTTTCTGGTTGTTCTTACTACTGGTTACATATATAGTCTTTAATCTAGTGATTTCTAACATAAAATTTATGGCATTTGATAAATGGTGGAGCTCTGTAAAGCTGTTTATGATTTGAAAGATGCAGGGTCCTTCATTTGATTTTTTATCATTATTAAAATATTAATAATGAGCTAGTTAAAGATATGCATTATAGACAGGAGAAAAAAATCATATGTAATCATAATTTCAACCTACATTAAAAAGTTACAAAAATTTGTATCATTTTAAAAGGCTTATACATGGAAAGTGATGCTGATGCTAAAATTGATGCTGCAATAAAAATAGTTTGGTCATCCACAATTAATTTCATGTAAAAATGGCACTTAATGAAAAAACATTGGACTTAGAAAGAGAGGTTTGGAGCAGGAAAGTAAACTGTGAGTACAACAAAATATAGAACATTCATTTCATACTTTTACTGTGTCAAGACTAACAAATTGTATCAAGTGTAAACCAAAAAACCAGAACAACATAACACAGAGATACTACACGTTCAATACTATATCATTAATCTTAATTCATGTGTTGACGAAAGTGAATCTTGTCAACATTTTCAACCTATGCTTGCGCATACAAACCGAATTAGATCAATATAATTACAAATCCCTGAAAGAATTGTAGATAAACTACGGCAAAAACATATTAGATCCTGACATACTGCTCTTTACATGTGCAATATTTCTGGATTCTACTTTGCTATCTTCATAGATATTGAGATTATTTATTGAATTTCCAAGTGTAGGAAAGTCTAATTGCTAGGAATTAACTTCCTAAAGTACTATTTCTGTTTGTAGCTGCAGTACAATTCCGAGAGATTTGTGTAATTATACAATTCAAGAGGATTTGTACAATTCTGATTTGAGGAGAGTCACTTTGGTAGAAGTTCAAGGAGAGTCACATAAGTAGAAGTTCAAGGAAAGTCATACATTTTGAATTATCAGCTTACATGTATTTTGTTGTGTTGATAGAATGTTCTCACTTCCATCAACACAAAACATTTGAATGTGACATATCTATACTAATTATTGCCCGTTTCTTTTTGTGTTTCAACTACTATGTTCCTAATACTAATTCAAAGATTAGAAGTTGAATTGTATGATTAAAAATTTTGATGGTAGGAATTTATGTCTTTTTGTAGAGTATTTAAGATTTCCACCTAGACAACTGTTGAAAAATGCTGAAAGAAATTACAAACTTCATTTTCAAAATTGATAATTTTAAGAACTATTGTGAAAATTAATTGGATTTACAAATGGGCATTTATTCACAGAAGTGGAATACTGGCATCAGGTTTAAACTCTATACAGCAGTGATGACTTCCTAAATAGTATAAAAAGAAAATATGGGAATAAAGGGACACTCATATGACTTTTGAAGGCTTTTGAGCAAGTTATTTTAAGATATAATGGGAAGTACTAGTCACTACATCAAATTGTTATGCTAAAAGTAACCGTACTAATAAAAGTAGAACACCTCAAATTCTACAAGTCCATTAAATACCTGCTACATATGGTCAAACAACATTACAAACTACTATGTAGTATTAAATATGAATAAATGTAAATGTAAAAAAAAATTTTATGTCAAATAATGGAAGAAAAAAAAGAGTTAACAATCTCACATTGCACAAAATCTGATGATTCTCTGGATATTAATGATTGTAAATATTAGGAACGCAATATTTGGAACACAGAAAGAAATGGACAATAATTATTATAGATATGTTGCATTCAAATGTTTTGTGTTGATGGAAGTGAGAACATTCTATCAACACAACAAAATACATGTAAGCTGATAATTCAAAATGTATGACTTTCCTTGAACTTCTACTTATGTGACTCTCCTTGAACTTCTACCAAAGTGACTCTCCTCAAATCAGAATTGTACAAATCCTCTTGAATTGTATAATTACACAAATCTCTCGGAATTGTACTGCAGCTACAAACAGAAATAGTACTTTAGGAAGTTAATTCCTAACAGTAATAAAGCAACATTAAAAAATGCATGAAAAATATACAATATAGATGTCATATTTTAGAGAGTACGGTTATTCTGAATTTCAAAATGGAACAATATTTAACTATATTGAATTGATCTCTCCTCCTCTGGGACAGCTCTTTGTATATGTTCAGAAACAGCATGCACCAAGCATTTATGAAGACGTATTTCCTTATGTTTGCAGCATGTACCTTCAGATGGTCAATAGATTGAAAAATGAAAGGTATCCCCAGTAATTTGTATTTACTTTGAAATACAAATTCTAGGTGGTGGTTGCAAACTAGCAACCTATAACTTTCAACAACACTACTTGCAACTGAAACAAGTATTGCAATGATCTGGTGACAATATGTGTCAGTAAAGAAACTAAATTGTTTTGAGACTTTAAAGTGTATAATTAAAACAGTGACTTAACTAATGATGTAATTTTTTGTGTAATATGAACCATTTAGTAACTGATACAAAATGTAAACTATTGCCAATGAAATGAAAACCAATATTGAGTCTATTCCAGGTCAAGTGGCCTTAATCTGATTATATCAATGAAGAAATAGTATGGTTGAAATCAAACAAAACTGTTTTTGCATGTTCAATCAGAGCAAGAAAAGTCTGTAAAAGAATTAGTGAAAGAGAAAAAAGATGCACAGGCAGAGTATATCTTGCATAAGAAAATATTTGAATGCTTTTTTTATAAATAAAATTTCTTCTTTCATATTTGTATGAATAAAGGAACATATGATTGTGACTAATTCACATTGTTAATATCTGTTGCAAATCTATGCATTAGCATATATGCAAAGTATTTATATGCTTCAATGCGTATGATCACTACACATTATCTTTACCATAACCTGATTAGCATACTAGGCATATGTAGTTAATTGGTCAACATACTAAGTATAAGTAGTACACTAGTCTAAATCAATAAAAACTGATTTGTAATTACAAATTAATAATTATATTGAATCTTTTATAAAGTAAAACTTTTATGCAAGTCTATATTATACCGCTTCTAGCAGGGGATTACAAAAAGTATCATACAATCTCATAAAATATTATAAAATCCATGAAATCTCTGATAAGATTATTTTATAAAATTCAATTTTTTTAGTCATTTGCTTTACTATGTGCAAATCAAATTTAAACATCATCTTTAGATTTTGTAGCATCTTAATTTAGAAAATCTAATTAAAAGCAAAGTTCATTTAACATTATTAATTAATGTTGTCCCTGTTCAAGTTTAAAGAGCTAAATTAGTTGAGAAAAAAGTTAGAAATGGAAAGTATACAAACTGGTGCTTACTCTTTTTAACAGTTTTAGATTTTATTCTTTCTTACATGTAAAGCACTTTGAATAATGTTCAAACTATTAACTGTCACTGCTTTAGATTATATGCATCAAAGTTTTTTAAAGAGATGAACTTCATAGATAGAAGTGCATCAAAAGGTTATACCACTTCTATTCACCAAAATTTTTCTCTAAAACAAAAATTACATGTTAAGTGATCTCTCCAACATTGATAAGGAATGAAATCATTGGTTTTGAGAAATATTCATGGTGGAAATTGCCATTAAAAAATGGCACCTTGACTCAGAATCTGAAAATTTAGTCACTTTCAGCACTTTCCCTGGTTTGGTCAAATGTTTTATTCTGAAAATTGATTTTTACTTGAAAATGACTTCAGAAATTGAAGTAAAATAACACCCTAGGTCCAATTACTGACAGCACAACATGGATCATCCTCAGTGAGAGACGAAGCGGGGACTGCACAAACCGATGCGACGTCCAAATTAGCCCGGTTCAGACCCCAACCGGCGGCAGCATTTTTTTTATGGCTTGGAATTAATGCAATATGTAAGGCGGTAGGGAAATAAAAAATTCTTGGGAAAAATGAGACGATAAATTACTTTGTTTCGCAACTTGGAACTGTTCTACTTCTTTTTTTGTTGTTTGACAAATCTACAGAACTTTTTCTCTTAGGCAGGCTTGCTCTATTTCCTCATCGTTAATGCTAATGAACTTTGAGTTTTTTCGATGAAACTCATGTTTCGAGCTACAATTTTGTGTCTGATTCTTATCAACTTTCTCATTACTACGTAAGATCCTAACTTTTTTCTAATTTTAAATCTTCTACTTCTATTCGATAGCGAGCAACCTGTTTTGAATTACTTCAAAATTATGAATGATATTAATGAAACACCAGCATAAAGGTTTTTGATGCATTTTCGGTGACAACTAACGAGTATCCCTTAATTTGATTTATGCTGTCATAGTTTTTATCATTCAATCTCCTTGGCGAGTTTTGAGTTATTTAAGAGCATGTATTAGATCATATGACAGTGATTATCTGCCGAGTTGCCCAGAAAAGAACTAAAAAATGCGTAGAAAATTTTCAATTCGATATATGTATATAACCTAAAATACTCCTGGATGATCCAATTCATTGAAACCTCGGGTATCAGTGTAGTTATCTTTATTAGTATCATTGAGCACGCTGAATGTACTCATATATGAACAACATAAAGTAGTGCCATTAATTTTTTTACTCTTTTTAAAGCGCATACTCACAAGATGTTAGCTTTTACTGCCCCTGCCCTGATGAAAACTACGTTCCTAAAACATATCAAATCCCTGGCATAGTTGAGGCTGAAGGTTTTATGGAAGGTGAACAAAATAAATTGAAGTCAATCACAAAAATCCCAATTTTAACTGAAAAAGTACTTGAATCTTTGCTTATTGTGGCTTTGATATTTACATAGATCCATTAAGTTTTCTCACTTACTGGTCTATGTCCGTAATTGCTTTATGCTATATTTTCGATGTATAATTACTGACGCTAAAATTAGGTTGCTATATTAGTTAGGTCATACTATTTATAATTTCTGATCATATAAAATGGTTCAAATGAAATGCAGGACATGTTTATTGGCCCAAATTTTCAGTTTTCTGTCCTAATTAATATGATCCACACTAATTAAAGTGTACATTTTACACAATTGCAAGTTTACAGCACTGCTTATTTTGCCTTTTGCAATAATTTACATTCGACTCTAAAATGTATAGCGTCTATGATTTTTGGTCTATGAACACAGCACTATCACTTGAATTTCGGGTATCACAATTGAACTGGATTCCTATAAATGTAGAACTCAACATTTAGCAATGATTTTTAAAAATGCATGAATATAAAATTTATGGACAGCCAAAAAAAATTTGCCATATTTTTTGAATTTTACTCTTTTATCATGCATTGATTCTTTCTTCATTGTCAATGAAAAATAAAATAAAAGAATAGCCAATGTTTTTGAGTAGCGTAACTAAAAGTATGATTCACCAATCAAAATGCATACATTTCAAAATATTGTTCTTCGAATAATTATTTTTAGCTTATTTGCCCTCTTTCCTTACCATGTGCAATATTGTAGAACGGATGAAAATGAATTTAGTTTAAAATGCTTGAATTTAATTGAGTTATGCTCTTTTTGACAAATTTTTTCAAAGGTGGAGCACTGGTAGGATACTATAATATTCCTCAAGATGAAGATCTTACAGGAAAGACAGCGCTGCGTGTGTCAGATGTTGAAATTCTCTGCCTCTTAGCTCTTGATGAAAATTATTTATGCTTAGAACCTGAAGACATAGGCGATCTAGTGGTTGAGAGTATTAACGTTGGTTACTTGAATCCTTATGAGTGGCTGCGTTATTCGGTAACAAAATCTGTTTCACACATACGTACTAAAAGTAAATAAAGTAAACTTCGGATATAGTGAATATGTCTGGACCACTGAATTATCTCATTATATCCAAAAATCTGAAGTTGCACTTGGCACAATATGTATTTTTCGCTTATTCCTTATAAGTGAAATTTTTGAAATTGAATTTGTTGTATCCGAACTCTACTAGTCAGTCTCTATATATGAGTGCGTCGCATATAATAAGTATGAATATTTTTCTAGGTCGAAGTTTTGGAGTCTGGCAGTTACACTGTTTCATATTCCGTATCTAAAAATGCTGACAGTACCCTGACTACTTTTTTTCTAGTACTGAACTCTCTTATTCCTGTTTCTGAGACGCTCTGCTTAGACAGTGCAGACAGCGATTCAAAGGTGCACTAATTTCTTAATGTGATACTTGCTTATTTTTTTCCACTTTTATTTTATTGCATTACTAATATCATGATGTGTACATGCTGGTTTGATAGAAATTCATTCTGCTATTGTCCTTGCAGAAATTTTGACTTTTAAAAATAATTTCTTCAATAACTTTCTAAAAAATGATTTTTCTTTAGATTTTGTCGTATAAAATAAAATACGACATGTAGACTTTAGTATATGTTTCCCCTTAAAATATAAAATACTGTGGAATAGAAGTACCATATTACTGTAGTATTCAATGCAAATGCTCCGAAGCAATTTACCATCTATTCTATTTCATTGATATTTTGAAAATTGTCTATTTTAGCACAATTATTTGAGTCCAAGAGTGCTTACTAGCATTTTTTTGCATGAAAATTTTGAAAAAAATGAACCAAAAATACTTCCCCATATAATATATATGTGTTATAGGTTGTTTCAGACTTAATCCTGTCATTTTGGTATGCCCAATTTTTCGATTTTCGAATAGTGTCCTTGTAAGTTCAATTATATTAAAGTCCCAATTGTTCTAGAACAAATACGTTCTTATAAGTATATATATATATATATATAATATCCAATCATTTGTATACAATTTTTCTGATTCAAATGTTAGGTTGGTTTGTGGTCAGAAGTGTTTCCTGACGATACAGAAATCAGCAGTTATAAGTCCTTCTACACCAAAAAAGCACTGATACCTTTTTCTTTGGAAAAAGGGACTGTAGACATAATTCTTTGCATGGACGATGAAGTTGAATTCGTGAATATTAATTCATTAGTGTAAGTCAACTGTCTACCTATATATATATTTTTTTTTCTGATTATATCTTTACATCAATATCTTTTTTATTTACGTAATTTATTTTGTTTAAAAAATGAGTGTTTTAATATATGTGATTGCGTTATTTAAAACAATAATGTATTCATTTCATTTACATGTTTTAAGACCTTTTATCGTACGAGCAAATAATAAAATTAATGATAGATATTTAACAATGAAAGTTGTTCAATTTTGTAAGGTGTAAATGGATATTAATATGCTTAAATAATAATTTATGTTATTTGAAAAATGGATATGCATTTTTGAGCTGTGAACTTGCACTTTTCAATGAAATTTTTGGCATTCTTTTTGTTAACTGTCTTTTGTTTAATCAATGATCAACAGATTCGAGTTGCAAGAACCTTCTGATACATTAGCTCCTACAGCACTACCGACACTTGCTCCTACAGCACTACCGACACTTGCTCCTACATCTTCACCTACTCCACTTCCTACACCTGTGCCTACGCTAACTCCTACATCCTCACCTACTCCACTTCCTACACCTGTACCTACGCTAGCTCCTACATCTTCACCTACTCCACTTCCTACACCTGTACCTACTCTAGCTCCTACATCTTCACCTACTCCACTTCCTACACCTGTACCTACGCTAGCTCCTACATCCTCACCTACTCCACTTCCTACACCTGTACCTACGCTAGCTCCTACATCTTCACCTACTCCACTTCCT
>JAULBW010069025.1:0-11616 GCA_032358265.1 Vaucheria bursata | reverse complement strand
ACACCTGTACCTACACATGGCACCCCTACACCTACAAGTTTTGAACTGTATACCGCAAAATTTAATTCGACATTTGTGAATCAATCAAGTTGGGAATCATCATATTTGGATAAAATTTTTACTGACAGTATTGTGGCGATTGTTTGTGCTGAATGCTCTGCAGAAATTGACGAGATTCGTGAAAGCACCTATGTTTTATCTCGCGAACGGAAACTGCAAACTAATTCTGGAGAGTACGACTCAATAGAAGTATTATTCCAGGTAATTTTTTACATACTTGAAACAATTATGAATTCTTTTTCTAAAGTGAAAGGCCTAGCGTTGCCTTTATCGTTTGCATTATCTAGAAAAAGTTGATTATATTAATTATTCTGGTCAGTTTGACTTTAAAAAAAATATTCTTTCAATGAGATCGCTGAAATATCGATACGTATTATAAGTATAATTAACTTTGGATCTAAGAAATTAGCTTTTTATGATTTTTCACTTAAATCAAATAAATGAAAAGTCCTAATCATGGCCAAGTTTAACTGCGGATATTCGGATTATGAAGTGAATTTAAGTTACGATGAATTATTTCTGTAGTCTCCACTGATTCTTTACATCCAAAATTTACTATTGCTAGTTCGACATACCAAATTATATTTCCCCCCTAAAATGCGATGCTTAGACTATCAATATTGCTTGTCAACGATTTTGCTTTTTTCCTTACATGTGACCAATGAAACTGCAGTAATATAGATCTATCTACCTTGTGATGTTGATAAAACCCTGAATCAGTGCGTAATGGTTAAATCAACTGCATTTTATATCGTTGAAAGGTTGGTATAATATATTAGTACTCTTTGATTCGGTTTTGTTTACTTAAGGTGCACTGTCTTATTCAGAATATTATGCTTTCTGAATCGGCATGATAGTATTTATGTATGTTTCAGAGTTTTCTTAAGTTTCTGCTTTACTAGATGGACACGTAATTAAAAAATACATATTTTACAATAAATAAAGTTCAATTTAGTGGAAAAATGTCAGTATATTTATAAATGGCTCAAATTAATATGTATCATCAATTCTTATTTTTTGTATATTATTGATTTTTTAGGTTCAAAATTCATCTAAGCAATCTGAAGCTGCTCTAATTGAGGCATCAGAAAGTGGTTCACTGTTAAAGGTTAGCTATATCTTCCCCATATTGAGCGCCTGTGCATTTTGATTGAAGTAACTTTTTAAGGCCATTTCAAAGTGTTTACAGTAAACACAATAGACTGGTGTAGAGCACGATCATTTCATTTGGCAGTAGTTGCCACTGTTTTGAGCATCAGAGTGTTGAATCAAATTCTAGTAGTGTGTGGAAAAAGAGTTTTTTAAGGCTCAATTTAAATGACATTCTAAATTCTTATGGGTTTAGCTCATGATTTATGTAATGACATTGGACTAGACACTTCCTTTTTTACATTTTAATTGATAAAGACATAAATTATTTTATTTATATGAAAAATTATTGAAGTTTTTCTGTCAACTCAACTCGAGTAGAATTAACATTATTTTAAGAAAACAATTCATTTTTTGGTTCAACGAACATGTAAAATATGTAATGAGAATTCTTTGCAACTAGAAGTAGTACTATGTGTAAAATTATTTTGAATTATTGAATTTAACCAATTCTTAATACATAATCCATTATATTTTAGGTAATGTCCGAGTCTTCTCCTGCTGGCCTAATTACTGCAACTTACATTGTGACTGTATCAATAAGCGATGCAGAACTAGAAACGGCATCTGATGACGATGAATCTAAGAATTTGCTACCAATTATCGCTAGCGCTTCTGTTTTCGGAATACTTATTTGCGCTTGCATAGTCATTGGTGGTTTTATCCACAAAGTTAAAATGGCAAAAAGAATTGATGACGAATGCTCGACTCGAGGTATTTTTTGTAACATAAGCATTTGATGGTTATGAAATATATTTTGATTCTGATGTGCAATAACCTCCAGCTCAAAATTTTTTAAATTTTGAAAATCCAGTTATCAATGTATTGATGGTGATATTTGCTTAAGGATTCAATCTTGCAGTTAAATCTCACTCCACAGAAAAATTTGCTTTAATACGTACCTATCAGTTAAGTTTACGCTAAGGCTGAGGTTCAATTAGAATTCTTACCATGGTGAATTCTAGTTGATTCACTCCATACTACGATGTAGAGAAATATCGATTCAATACGTACATTGATTTTTATCATTCAGCATTTTATTATATAGTTTTGGCACGCACAGAATTGATTACCAGCCAAATCTCCATTTGTCAGATGTAAAATCTATAGAACTTTGGCTGGTTATTATTCGTATATGACTACAAATTTCCGCTTGATTGAAAATATCCATTTGCTGAAAAATTGACATTGAATATCCGGGGTGGAAATTTTTGCATCTGCAACATTTTTGTTCCTAAAATTACCTCAGTACATTAATTTTTTAGTATTTATGCTCAAGGACTGAAATTTAAATTAGCCGCTTACTGCAAATATGTGTGATTTTTTCTAGAACTGTTAATCATCCAAATCAAATATAGATTATTAATTTATATGGGTCATATAAATCTAAGTTGGGGTTCTGCAGATTTGGAGGTAAGTGGCTTTGAGAGATACGATAAGCCGGATCTATTCGAAGAAGGTTGGCGAACGGCGGGTGTACTGGTTTCGAACATACCATATATCAGTAATGTATATGCGATGTGCAATGAAATTGTGCTGCAATTCTCAACTACACTAGAGATGAATGAAAATTGCCGTAAGGTTATCAATTGGACAATTAATATGCAGGTAAATAGGTCTTAAAATCATGTTTATAAATGTTGATTTTGGAAAAGACAGATTTTATATTTCCCCATTAACCTTACAAAAGTTACTTATTTCATTTGTAATGGAAAGAAAATAATATGCAATTTTTTAATGTAGTAAATTTGTTCATTTTCTACCTAAATTAAATGAATATTAGCAATAGTTTATCATTTTCATACTTTGGAAAAATTTTCAAAACCGAAAGAATGAAAAAATAGCTTTAATTACTTAACTATTCTATATTGGTATTCAAAATAAGGAAAAACATTTTTTCGATAAATTTTGAAACAATGTATGCAAATTATATTTTGATAGGATGATAATTCTCAGCACAGTATCTAATATCTACTATTATTGAATACTAAACCAAAAATACGTGCAAAATTTGATTGATTTTGCACTTTAATGTTGATATTTGTATAATTCGTTACAAGTTCTGGTCCATGAACTGTTCATAATTCATATACATGAACCGTGTGGAAGAACTGAAAAGTTGTTCTGTAAATGACATCAAAATCTGACAATTCATTGCCAAATTTTGAACAATTGCCTGATAGCTGCTTTGATGACTCATCTTCATAGATCTCAAAATTCTTATCGCTCGTTGATATAACTTTGTCCTTTCATCTATCTCTTTTCTCTTTCTGGGCCGTTCGTTTCTTGAATGTTAACTTCAAACTGAACTAGGTGATTTGTATGATCGATTTAATTATTCTCTATCTTGTTATTATTACAGCATAAAAACTCTCCGTTATGACCACATTTCATTTTCATGAGATGTACCAATATCTACTGTTGAGCTCTATATCTAAAGTTCCAGTTTAAAATTTCCCAATTTCCACCAAAATCCATATTCGATTTATGCATTTTTGTACAAGTGGTTCTTATGGTATTTCTGTCATATTGTGGTGTACACATGAATTGCGAATATGTATTATATTGAGCATTTAACTGTAACAGATGAACTGTGTACTGAACTGTGCACTGAACTGTGTTTACCGACAAGAAATAAACTATTTGAATTTCGAATTTGAGAATTTGGTGACTCTCATGATGTACTCGAAATCAATCAATATTTATTACCATCCGAATTTTTCCCCATCGCCTTTGCGCTATAATTTCTTATAAACCGATACCTGTCGTGTATACGAGGAAAAATTGATTCTATTTTTGTCGGCTATTCTTCGATTCCTCAGAAATTTTTAAGAAAAGTCCAAGAATTTGCAGAAGCTAACCCGAAAGCAGAAATTGATATTGGAACTACGGATTTAAAGGAATGCCTCAACTTGGTTACAGTATTGCTGGAAAGCACTAAGGCGTACAAGGAAAATCGTCTTTTTGATCAGTTTACAGCATCTAGGAAACTCCAGAAATTAACCGATGATATATGGAGTTCCCTCTCTAAAGCGATTCAAAGAATTGAATTGAGTGTTAATGTCACTTCGCTGGAGTTGAATCTTCACATTGATGAAAACGTTAGTGTTTTAATCTCGTAAGTGATTGGATTTGATGTTTTCAGTGTTTTACCACTAAAAATATATAGGTTATATTATAGATGATGCATTAAACCAAATCATGGTCAGTTTGTAAATAAAATGAATATGAGTTAGATATCAATTGAATTGAGCGGTGATATAGTGAAAAGAAATTAGATCTAGCATTTTTTACATGAGGAGATTTTGTTTTGCAGCAACTTCAACACGGTTCTATTTGAAAAAATTTGCATTTTCATAAGATGATTTTTAATCAATTGTTTGGAATCAGAAATAAATGAAATTTATTATCGAGAGTGAATAATCTCAACTAGTTTCGATGAAGTTGGATAATATTGTTAATAAAATTCCTGAGCAACCCATAAAACATGCGATGTTTTTTGAGCAAAACATCTTATTGTTAAGAATAGCTAAATAAAATGATTTTTTACTATTGTATATTGATTTTAAATTTTCATACTTTTCGGTTCGCCGCTTAGCCAGGTTATTTTCAATACTGATAATAAGGAACTAATAGAATATATATTTTTTTGTTTGGAATACTGCGTTAGTTTCTTCATCTTAAGAATAAAGATAGTTTAACCTTATTCTATCTCTGAGTCGCAACTTCAAAATTTTGTGGATCATCTTATAATAATAACTGAACTCTTGCAAATTTTTATATTTCAATACTTGAACTTATGGAATTTGTGCATCTTTGTGCTCAATATTAAAATTATTCTTTAATGGAGGATTTTTCTTTAATAGCATATAAGCATATTCTCTTACTTAAATGATATCTTTTTTGCATTAATTATTGGGAAGTTTTTGCTCTGTTTCGAATTTTTACCTCCAAAAAAGCATGTCAACTAATATTTTTGATTTTATTTGCTCTAGAGAACATAAAAACTTTTGCTCTCACTTCACCACAGTGTTTTGGATTTCCAAAATTATTAAATGCATTTCATACGATCTATTCAATGCAGTAAACTTTCTTTATAATGAATCTCTTTTAACAAGTTTTCGTGTATAATGAATAAATGAAAAATCATGTCGTGCCAGGCTCAGCATCAGATTTTAGAATACTACAAATTTCGGATGTACCGAATATATTCAGTGGTCCTGGCAGATTCATTTTATTTGACTTAATTTATCGTATATGCATATAGATACATTTCATTACTATAATATGAATTCACTGGAAATCATTTCTCTTACTTCTAGGGCTGTGGATCATCTTGATGTCAAAATGACTGTAATTGGAGAAAATTTATCACGATTCGAAGACAAATTTGATCGCATAGTAGACTCGTCGATGCGCCACAAACAACCTAGCAATAGCTCTATTATAGAATGCGACCCCGGATTAACAGACAATGTGTACTCTAAAGTGTCCGCTACCTTGGGTCAGCTCGAGCATAGCACTGCAGGGTACAAGATTTTAAATAAGAAACCGATTGGTGTTGGAGCAACTGCCAAGGTTTATATGGTAGAGTATGATGGAAAAGTTCGAGCTGCGAAGGTGATTCTAACAAATATTTATGCGACGGATAGTGATTGAAAAGCATATGTCCAAATGTTTACAAAGTTTTTGAATCCCTTCAACACTCGATATATATTGATATCCATCATTATAGATGTATATTTACATATATGTGGCATACATATTATATCTATTATTAACACACCTAGTAAATCTTTCAGTGCTTAATATATATGTATTTATATATTGAAATGTTTAAGGATATTGTAGTTCAGCACCATTACGTAAAGGATATGCAACTGGCTCATAGCTTATTGTAATAATATTTCATGATATATAAACATTATAGAGATGAGCTTCTGCCATTTGAATATATGTTAATGGCTTTGAATATAGTTTACTTTTACAGTTCAGTGTGAAGGACTCATAAAAATTATACAAACAGATATAGTGGAATATGGTCTGAATGTCCTTTTCATATCTTCAGTGAAGGATATACTATTTATATTTGGTACTGTTGGATAAAGCAGTTCTTATACATTCATAATTCTGGAGATGATTAATTCAGAAAATGAGGAATAATAAAGTTTGTTTTTTCATGTTGAAACAAAATGTACTAATGAGAATTTTATTTGGTGATTTGTGTTTATGAGTCGACCAATTTTGTTCTAGGAATACCTGCAATACTGCATATTCATGTTTAATTTATACTTACGCGAACACAGTATATGCATGTGAAGTACGCTTTTTGTATTTTTGAAAAATTGCTATTTACGAGTATTGAAAAAAGAATCTGGATGTTAAGATAAATGCCCTTATTGTGTAGTTACAGTGATAAATATGCTTAGTTTGCATACGGTACCTTTTTTTGTGACGAACGTGAATCGAAAGTTAAAATCTATTTTATATTGACTTTGTTTAACCTCTTAGGTTTCAATTTCTCCCCCTAGCGGTATTCTCGATAACGATTTTCATCTTCACAACTGTTGTATTATTGGTTATGCAGGTGACTGAACTTGGTAATATGTCTGCAGAGCAACTGCAGAAAGTGTACTTCAAATTAGCTCGAGAACTCTACACGCTCACATTGTTGAAACATGAACGGATTGTAGAGCTATGTGGGACTATCACTACTATAGAACGATTTTCTCTCATTCTTGAGGTACATGATTGCAGTTGAACTCCTCTAATTGTATAAAATATACTTCTAATGGCTTTACTAAATTTGATGGAAACATAAAGTTGAATTGGCTCAATATGACTTTTTCGTTTATTCTTTATAAGTGAAAATTTGTTTGAAACGAGTTTGTTACATCCAAAGTTTACTTAATGTTTCTACTAGCATACAATTTTCTAGAAACCATGCATATTAATGACTTGATTGATGAAGTGACCTGTGAAAATGTGTAATTCGATATCAATCAAAAATTTGCATACCGCGTTTACGCACATTTTTTGAAAATAATGAATTACTCTCGGCAAAAATCCATGTTAACTTGGTGCACTATTGAAATCTGCGCTATTAATTCGAGAAATTCAATAATATCAAGTACTCAGTTGAAAGATTACTATATATGCATACAATTTTAGTGATTTTATTCCAGTGCTTCAAAAGTAATAATCTTCAAATTTTTTTAGTATATAACACTTATTCTTAAGTTTCTCTATTTTTAACGTTTAACGTTTTTTAGTTAAACTTACTAATTTATTCTAATTTTTATATCATAAATTGCTCTAACCAAACTTAAAGGAATATATTTCTTAGTGCTATTTTTTAATGATGCCGAGACATTTTTTCGTTCATAATCTTCATCGTATAACTAAATTTAAAACTTTGGAATGAAAAATTTGGGTATTTCTACAAATTCTTGAAGTATATGCTGAAATGCAATCCATGAAAATATCGGATCATAGATTCAAATAATTTTTGATACGAACACTATTTGATCATGCAGTACATGCCGTTAGGAAGCTTACGTGGAATGTTAAATAATTTTAAGCAATGGGAAAAGCTATCTCAGTACAATAGACATGGTATATTATGCGATGTCTGTGAAGGAGTTGCTTTTTTACATGATAGAGGGATGCACCATCGAGACCTTAAGAGGTATAGTACGCACATTCTGGCACGAATGCAATATACATCTAACTACATTTTTCTTGGTTTCAACTGTATTTTACTGGAACCGGTGTTTTTTCGATTTTTTAGGAAGCCATTGTTGGTAATTTTTTGATATTTTTACTTATTATTCTTTTTACAAACTTAAAAGTACTTGAAAAGATTGGCAAAAATCCGCATGATTTTTGATAAAAATTGTCCATATTTCCAGGGCTAGAAAGAATGCTAAATAAATAGTATAACATATTGCAGTTTAATACAATACTTAATTGCTCAGTTTTTTTGTGACGCATTCAGTTGAAGCAGTAATTTTCTCTGAAGTTATGGGTTACTGTTCCAAGAAGAATTTTTTAAACTTATTTGCCCTATTCATGAAAGTTTTATGCAGTCAATGATTTCCAGTAGAATTATTTGTGGAATCATCATTATTGAAAGAAAATCATATATATATATATATTATTTTAAAACATATCCTAAGTCTGTGTTGTACCAGTTTTTTCTCAGAGCTCATATATATTGTGAAAAAGTAACTTAGCTTATATTTGCAGTGACAATGTTTTAATCACGAATGATTTTCGAGCCAAACTATCTGATTTTGGCCTTTCGAGAACGATAAACAGTGTTTCTATGTTTTCAAAGACGGGGGCTAACACAGGGGTAAGCGAATTAAATATATATATGTGTGTGCAAGTGTGAGTGCTTCTCTGTACCTGCATATGTATAAATTTAAATTTCTATATATAAACATTGGTGTCAAAACTAAAAAAATTGAAAATAACTTATAATACGCCACAAAGTTCGAAATATCCAACTTTCCTATGGTGGAGGGACTTTGTAATTAAATGTAATTGATTTTTGTGCTTACCTTCAACGCATTATTTTTGAAATGATACGACTTTGTTATGATCAAATTGAGCCTATGCGATCTTTTATGTTATTTTTAATTTTGTCTATCAGGAATTACTTGGCTTCAGATGTAGTGATTTATTCGAGCATGGAATTGATTCTTTACATCCAAAATTCTGAAGCTAAGACTGGCATAGCATCGTTTTTTATTTACTTACTATAAGTGAAAACTCATTAAACTTGAACTTGTTATAACCGAAGTTTACTGTATCAACTTCAATTTTGATTCTTCTCCACAGGGCACATTACGATTTCTGCCACCAGAATATTTCATTCACCGCAGTGATCCGATCAAAAATCCTGGGGAAAAAAGAGACGTTTACAGTTATGGAATGGTAACTTTTGAGGTCCTATCAGGAATCTTTGGGCCCGAAAAAAGCATGCCTTATTCAAATTTGTCATATGTAGATATCGAGCTTTCTATCGTCAAAGGGCAACATCCAATACTTTCCGACGGTTGGGATGATAGAAGGAATGTTTACTGTTCTTCTGAGCATGCTATGATTATGAGAAAATGCTTGAGTCTGCAGCCTTCAGACCGGCCTTCGTTTACAGATATCATGCACATTTTAAACATTGGAAAATCGTGTAATAAAGACACAGTTGCTGGATGTTATGGCTGATGGTCATTATGAATTTCTTCAAGTTTATTCGACAAGAGTTATTTATGCATCGATATACGTTTGGCTCGATTTCCGGTTTGGTCCAAAAAGTTTGATGCATTATTTTTTTCCTTCTTTTGGTATTAACATAGATAGCGCCGTAGAAACATATTTTAATGTTAAGTCTCTGCTTTTTGCCTAATTCTTATATCAGTAAACAGCAAATATTTCTAGCACTTTTATACTAATCAAGAGTTTAATAGGACTGCATCAATATTGCATTTAATATGGATAAAGTTCTGGGAATGAATCTCATCGCAATATCGAATGGCTGTGAATTCCTGTGTGCTAGAAGATAACTTTTAAAGCTCAGCACTTGTCTGATGCAACAGATTTTTTATAGTAACGTGGAGATTGACTATTTCATTCATTGCTGATTTTGACTTAACCAATAGCAAGAACTAGTCTAAGATCAAATGTGAAGAGATCAACATTAATAGAAATAGCACGAGTTGAGGTACAGCTTTTCATCAGAAACAACCTTATTTTTTCTTGGCCAACTACATCAAAATACCGAGTGCTGAACTTTAACTCGGTTTGTACAGATCTAATCATGTAAATTTCTTTGCAATATATTTTAGATTTGCCTCTGTTATTGCTGGACCAAATGTTAGGAATTAACCGGTTAACGGTTAATCCTATAACTATGTTAGCTGCGTCATTGTTTCTGTTCTAAGTTTAAGAATTCTGACTGCTGACATCACGTTCTCACTTTAGCCAATGGAATAGTGCTACAGCGCAATTACTAGTGGTCCATCATGTAATTGAATAATTGTCAGTTTTACTTTGTTAGAGTTTACTTCTAGCAATGCAGTAATATATACTGTATGATTTATATCTAAATGTCTGTTTGTATTACAATTTGAAAATTGGAGCAGTAGTTGGAAATCATTTAGAAAAACAAGCTAGATATTGAAGTTAAAATGTGTTAAAATTAATGTCAGTATATTTGCCGGTCCCACTATCTCTTTGAATTGCTACAGCATAACTGCTCAACTATGTTTGTAAATGTTCGTCCATGTTTGCCTATATTTTGCCTACACCTTTTCTATAATTTTCGTCCCTTTTAACTATTTGCACCTTTTATCTTAATTGCGCCTTAATGCCAAACCCCTTATGTCTACACTTTTCCCACAATCCTTTATCGAACCCTTTGTGCACTTACTCCACAAATTGCCACGTGTCATCTTTCTTATGGTTAATTGAAAACTTCTTGGATTATTTTCTACAACCAGTTCAACCTACAAAAGAATGATTCTATTTTTATCATGTTCCCTGGAAACTCTTCTTTACCATCTTTAAACTCTGCTTCAACTGAGTGGATATTATTCCAGAAGTTTTCATCAAACAATAATCCCGTTAAAATTGACTCTTTTATCAATTACTCTGCCTTACTCCGCTTTATTTCCGCCAAAGACAAATTCTTAGAATTCTTTAAATAATTCTAGAATTTTCACAAACTTAACAATGGAAATTGCAGCATTTGCTTAAGGAGCAAAAGATGCAGCAAAATTCAGCAAGATTCACCGGAGAGCCAATTTTAAGGGCACTTCAAGAGGGTATACTGCAGGAGCTAGCGGGGACATGTTTATTTTTTCAGTCTTGTGTTTATGTTCACTCTTCTCAAGTTTAACGAAACTATTATATTTCATTAAATCTTTTCTTTGCTTTGCTGTTTGCCTGCCCTCTGCTGTGCATCAGACTTTACCCCACCTTAGGTACCTATAAATATATTATATTACTGTATTATCTCCTCCTTCCTCTCAACAGTTAAATATATATGTGCAATGTACCCCTAATCTGTACTAAATTTTGGTAATATTTGTGTGCCATAACAGGAGATAAAACCTTTATGATATAAATTTCTTTTAAACAGTAGCAAGTACTTCAAAGCATTGAAATTTCAGGAATTTTATAATGCACGTAAGGATCAGAAAGAAACAAATTTGCTAACTTGCAACACTACAATATAGAAATTAGGAGTGACAAGGAATAACAAAGAAATATTGAGAAAACAATATTAGAAGGAAGCAAGTATTACAAATGTAGCAGACAATGTGGTAATGTTAGGAATCAATATATTAAAGACTATGCATATAACCAATAACAAACATCACCAGAAACCCAAAGAAGACACAA
>JAULBW010069014.1:0-32287 GCA_032358265.1 Vaucheria bursata | reverse complement strand
CTCATTTTCCGCCGGTGTTCTTGCTGAACATGCCTTTGAAGCAGAAACCAGTATGCAGGCGTTTAAAAATACCGACCCTTCGGCCCAGGCCCTGGTCATGAACGTCTGGAGTAAGTCCTCTACGATTGTGGGAGCGACGACCACTCTCCAGCTCGACTTCTTCCGCCTCCTCCAAATTACCCTTCTCCGCTTTGACCTCAACTATGAGTACGCGAAAGGAAAAAACTACGTTCTCTCGATGAATCGGAATGATCTCAACCATGTCCGAAACAACGCTGAAGAAATGGGCGAATGGAAAGGAATCCTGCGCGGAAGAAGAGACGTGAAGCATCTTGAGCCATTCATCGTCCGCCTTGATGAGGTGACCACGGAAGCGATCGAAACTCACGGATCCGTTTTCCTCTGGGGAAAAATCTCAAAAAACAAAACCGAACAGAAACGGATCATCAAAGACGCGAAAGTGTACACATTCTATAAGAACTACGCTTCGAACGTCAGATACGTGCAGAATCTCCTTTCGCGATTCCTCTCGGCGATCATCTACAAGCTTCTGAAGCTTCCGATGGGAACAAAGAACGTGGCGATCTATTCGAAAAACGTCATCCTTCAGTATGAGGATTCTCACCCACAGTCGACGAACCAGGAAATTCTCAGGGTAAAAAACGAAGAGAAATTCTCGTTCTCCATCGTCCAGAGTTACGAAGCTCATGGGATCAGTAAGTGGAGCGAAAAAAAGTACAAAGAAGATGTACTTTGGTTCGTGGACGAATTTACCACTCTGCCGAAGGACTGGCTCACGCGGATCAAAAACGGCGAAGTCAAAGGTCCAGTGCGCGTGGACTCGGATCTGAAAGTTGAGAAGGCCGGATTTCTGTATTTCATTGCCCTCCCCGTGAACAATGTTTTCGAAAGCATCGTCGGAGTTTGTAAATCGAAAAAACTCAAAGAATGGACCGACGAAGCCTCCCGCGCCAAACTCCTGAAGGAATCCCCTTCGGCGTCAGAGGAAAAGTGCGTGAAGAAAGTGGGACTGAACTATCTCGCCTTCCGGGAAGACTACACTGCGAATTTCAAAGCACCATCGCTTCGTAAATTTAAAGACTTCCTGACCCAGTACTACAAGACAACAGAAAACATCACGGCCCTCAATAACCTCTTCGGAATCGAGAACACATTCATCTCCGGACGCCTCTCTGGGAAGTTCTCAGACGGTGTCATTCGCTCGATCCCATTTGCCAATGGTCAATTCCGCGGAAATGGCGTAATTGATAACTTCCTGAGACAGACCAATGGTCGGACTCCGGCGAGTATCAGCAGTAACGAGCCGTGAAAGCACGGCGGGACGGAGAGACGAGTGAATCTGGTAAATCTTCTGGCGGCGGCAGAGTTGTTAAAAAATGGCGATGTCGTCGCGATCCCTACTGAAACGGTCTATGGACTTGGGGGCCTCATTACTCGACCAGAGAGTCTCCAAAAGATTTTCTCAACCAAAGAAAGACCCTTCTTCGACCCCTTGATTGTTCACGTCGCTGATATCAACATGGCGAAGACTCTCACCTCAAACTGGACACCGGTTCACGAGGCCATTGCGCAAGCGACCTGGCCCGGACCCATCACACTCATCGCAGACAAAGCACAAACCGTTGACCCCCTGATCACTTCCGGGCTCGACTCCGTGGGACTTCGCTGTCCAGATCACGCCCTCACCCTTGAGCTCCTTAAAATGGTGGGGCCCGTGGCCGCACCGAGTGCCAATAAGTTCGGAAAAACGTCTCCGTCCACGGCTGCGCATGTGGAAGACGAGTTTCAAGGCAACGTCGCCATCCTCGACGGAGGCCCCTGTCGCGTAGGAATTGAATCCACTGTCGCGGGGATAAAAGGCGACGTCGTGGAAATTTATCGCCCGGGTTTTTATACGGCAGCAATGCTCACAAAAATTCTCCAGGATGCGGGAATCAAAACCGAGGTCCGCTACTCGCAAAGTCCGGTGGCCCCAGGACAACTGAAGCATCATTACATGCCAAAGATTCCTCTGGTGATCGTTGGTGAACATTTCGACTGGAACACAGATAAGGGAGAAATCGAAACGGAACTCGGAAAAAAATTTTCCAGACCCGTTTCATGGATCCAGCCACTGAAGCCCGAAATTGCCGCTCGCCAGCTCTATGAATCACTTCGGAGATTTGATCAGGAAGGATATGATCTGATCCTGACACCCCGACTTCCCCATCACCATTCTGAAGAATGGATGGGAATCTGGAACCGTCTGGAGAAAGCGAAATCCGGAAGCTTCGATTAGTTAGATTCCGAAAACCGACAGATGCGTACAAATCATCTTAGAATGGACACTTGATGAATGGCATCGCTGGATTTTCTTTGACGTAATTTCCACCGAGTTTTGAGGTCTTCGTTGTTTTCAGAACTTCGAATTCAAAGCGGCGATCTTCCTCGTTGAACTTCGTGATCTTCACATCAATCGAGAGAACCAGATAATCGTCTTTTACGCCGTGACATTTATCACCCTCTGCCGCACAGATTTTATCAAAATAGGGAGGCCAGAGTTTAAATGAGAGATACGCACGGAGACCTTCCACAGCACGGTCGATGGAGCTCATCGAGTCTTGAAGGAAATTCACTCCCTGGATCGTCTGGATATACGGGATTTTTTCAAGTTCACCGATCTGTGGAGTTTCCGGAATGGGACGGATCTGAGATCTGCCGATTTCGCCAATTCTCTGCTCAAATCTCGTGAGCCTTCCCCTCACGCGGTTCTTGAATCTTTCAAAATCAAATTTCGGATCATTGAAAGAAACAGTCATGCGATAGGTTTTTCCTGGTTCAATCAGAGTAGAGGGAATTTCAAAACCAGTTCCGAAGAGTTCGCCCTGAAAAGCGGCTTGGCCAACTCCGCCTTCATACCAACTCGTGAGGAAAAGCGGCTCTTTCTTTTTTGGATCAAGCTCAAAGTACTCAACGTTTCCAACGATGGGCTGAGCGTAGTCACATGCACTCTGGCACTGGCCAGTAGAATCGCATTTCTTTTGGCAAACGTTTTCCACCCAGAACGGCAGTCTCACCTGAACACGCCCTGCTCCCACGTCCTTTCCTTCCGGCATGCCGAGATGGATGTCAGGGATAGAATAGTTCGAAGGGAATTGCGGAGTGAGGATACCAAAATCTTCCGAGGCAGGGACGAGCTTATCATTCGGAGCAACGGTCACGCGCAGAGGAAATGTTGAGATCGCAGAAAGATCCACACTCTGGCCCGAGGCATCGCCGGAACTGTAAAAATTAATCATCGTTTCGACGTCGGAAATCGTGACACCGAGTCGAGAAAGGCCCTCGTGGGACTTACATTCTTCTTTCAGCCGGAGCTTCACAATGTAGGAGCTTCCGAAATTAGGTTTTACGTAGCAGAAGCCGCCGTTAAAGCGCATCTTCTGTTTTCCAATTCTTTCATAGCTACATCCGGGTTGGACTTCCGGCATAGCGAGGGCCATGGGGCCTTCTTCTTCGAGCTCGATCTGAAAGCAGCTCTTGATGTATTTCCATTTCTCTTTGAGGAGCGCAAAGCGCTCAGCGAAAGTCTGGTTTTTCTTAAAGGGAGTATTCTCAATGAAGCACCCGGAGTCCCGGTAGTCCTGAGAGAAGTTAAAGATTCCCACGCGGTCGGAGAATTCAAGATTCTGCGGACCCATGGCGATCATGAGGAACTTATTACTGAGAGCGAGTTTCTGGCAATTGAAGGCGCGAAAGAACGGCATTTCCTGAAGGACCCCACTGGGGCTGTAAGCAGAAGCCGCCTGCTCAGATGTCGAAGTCGAAAGTGCGAATTGATTTGGTTCTGCGATTTCGCAGGCGAAAACAAATGAGGAGGTCAGAATGAAGGAAACAAGAAATTTTCCGAACATGGCTGACCTCCCCAGAGATTCTAATTAATCGTTATTTGGCTCAGAAATTTCTGAGTATGTACAAATACGTGCTTTATGGTGTTTCCACTTACGGATCTGAGCAAGTGGGTTAGCCGAGTTGTTACGAGCATTTTCAACGAATGTGTAACGGATCTTACAGAAGCGCGGAGTTCTTGCGTTTCCGAGGTTAATCCAGTCATTCAGGAGGTAAAGGTTCGAACCAGCATTGAAGGCCGCGTAAGATGTAGAGAAGTTTTTATCTCCACCAGTGAGTCCAACGAGGTCATGCGCTTGAGCATTGTCATAAACTGGAGTCGTTGTCGCTGAACTTCCAGAGTGTGCGTAAACGTAGTTTCCGAGTCCCTGAACATCACACACAACATCAGTCTTCACTTTGAGATCAGCGAGCTGTGAATACTGAAGGCCGTTTGAAGTCACGAGATCAGTGACAGTTGCCTGAAGCTTGATCGAGAAATTAGGAAAGTAGTTCGCGTCTGAGCTTGTCTGACCCTGGTACGCCTGGAAGTACTCGATCTGTGGACCGCGGTAACAAACATCGAGGTAGAAATCTGTTCCGTAGCGCTCAGAACCGAGGTTGAATGAAAGTGAAGTGAGCTGCTTGTCCCACTCATTCTTGTTCGTGAAGATACGAGCAAAACCTGATTCAAGAGCTGAAACAGTAGCATTCGTTACGCTTGAAGGAGCGTAAGATCCGTTCTCAGTCCAGTTAGCGTATTTCGCCTGGAGGAAATCCATGCGGTACTCAGCGTCTCCGCCGTTCGCTCCGCCAGTACAAACGCAGTTACACTGCTCAAGAGTTGTACAAAGGACCGGTGAACATGAAGCTTGAGTGACACGATCGTAACAAACGCGATCGCTGTGACGAGTGTGGCGGATACCAGCGTCACATGGATAGATAGATGTACCAGAACTGTTAACGTCGAAGCTGAATTCGAGGCTGACGGCCATGGCACTGACTGTCCAAACGGACAATACGAGAGCGAGGAACATTTTCATCGGAAACTCCTGTTTAGTAATATTACTGGGCAGCGGTACAACCGCTCGCCTGTTTCATAATGGTTGAGTAGAACATGATCATGGCTTCATCAGCAGGGGTGAAACCGCGGCGAGTTCCGCCGTCTTCTGCCATGAGTCCGTACATATAACGGTTCATGGAAATATAGAGCGCTCTTGGAACGAGAACTCTCTGAGTACAACGACCGCGTGTATAGCGGAGAGAAAGACCGTAGTAAGGATCGTTACAGCCGGTTGTACAGCTATTATTTCCGTTAGGAACAATGACCGTCGTTCCGCCGCCGGATCCGTTCCCGTTATTCCAACCACCGTATTGGTTACCGACGCCGATGTTGAACTCAGTAGTGAAGCGGGCATCGTTTGAAGTGACCGCTGAAAGAGTACAGAGACCGGCCTTGTCACAGGCGATTTCCATGTCTCTCTTGATCGCGATCATGACTGTGCGATTGTCGAAAGTTTCGAATTCAAACTCATCGTTACCGCCGCCGAAACGATCTTCATAGGTCGTGTTCGTATTGGGTGTCGGCTTGGGAGGTGTTGGACCTTCTTTCTGAGCAAAAGCCGAGAAAGTGAGGAAGAGCGCCACAAGTGCGAGTGATTTCATATTTTGTACTCCTGTAAAAGTGCTGAGCTTGTACATTTTTCAACTTCGAGAGCCAATGTGTGGGAACTTATTACATGGTTAACTTTGTGTTAACAACAGTTCTTGCGAAGCATCATATCCTCCTCTATTGTCTGGCCAATGAAAGCGCTTACTTTACTCATCCTCATGATCGCGGGACCTCTTTGGTCATCTCCAGAAGTCTGGAAAGACTCGACAAATACTCTGCGCTTTCTTCCTAACAAACTGGAATTCTTTAACCGCTCTTCCTGCGCGAAAATGGCCCTCGAACCCACCACCAGTGTCTTTGCGATTGTTGATAATGTGAACGTCGCCAAGTCCTTGTACCGGATGGCCCGTCTGGCGGGGAAAGATTCCACCTCTATTACTAATGAGGGAATCGAGCGCTTTCGCTACACCCTGACGGGAACCATCCGCCTCGTGAGTAATCGTCTCCTCTCAGGAACTCTGCCTTTGATTCCGCTGGATAGTACCAAGATCACAGACGTGGTTCTGAAAGACGCGCTTTCGAGTTGCAAAAGCGGAAACTGCCGCGCCCTTGATCATGAAATCGCGGGGTACTGGAAAACGAACACTCCGACCGCGGAGTCTTTATCTTGCAAGGTCGTGAAACGCTTTTCTACCTTCCACTCGAATCTCCGCATGAGTAAGCCCGATCGCGTTCTCATGAATGAACTCGCTAAAGAAATGAATGACCCAGAGAGCTTCGTCACGGATTGCAATGACCTCTCAGATCTGTCGCAGCCGGAAGTCGCTCTCTATCAGTTTGATGTGACTTCACCAGGGAAAGATTTTAAGAAGACTGGTTTTGATTTCTGGAATTCGATGAAAATCTACCTCGCGTGGGCGATGAGAAATGCTCCCGAATCCCAGGCGATGGCGGCTCCATATGATTTCCTCTTCCGAAGCCTCAACGTAGAAGAGATGCTGGTCTTTTTCTCGAATGGCTGCCGCTCCATGAAACCCCTGGCCTGTTCGGAAAACGATCTCACACTTCAAAACCTGCGCGCCTTCACGCAAAGTAAAGACGGGACAGATTGGTCTGATCTTCCGGTAAACAATAACGTGGGTGGCTCTGCGGCCCAGGACCTCTTTTCCAGACCGCTCCCGCTTCTCGAAGAAGATCTTCTTCGCCTGGGAAGTGAAAAAAACGCGAGCGACTGGACGGAAAATTTCCGCGACAATTTCATCAAGTCTCGTGGCTACAATAAAGTCCGGCTCCTGCGCGCCAGTGCTGACCTGAAACTCGTGACAGATAATCTCACTCCTTCCCGCATCCTCGAAAGGATCACCAAAGATGTTCAGGAAATTTCACCAGAAGAAAAGCAAGAACTCTATGCTCTCTGCGCAGAGTACTCCGTGGCGCTGGATGAGAATCTGGGGACGATGAAGAAAACCATCGAGTCCCTGAAAGATGTGAAGGCCCTCTCCGATGTGGTCTCGGAGATCAATTCTCTTGATCTGAAAAAAGTCTGGCCATTTTTCTCGGAACTCACCGTCGCGGTTAATAAGTACTGCGGAGGTCTTAAGGCGCGCGAGATCTGGGATGACTCATTTACTCTCGATAAAACGGGTTTTGCTCCCTGGTATCAGACTCTCGTCGATGGCAAAAAGTATCGCTACGGAGAAGTCACTGCGATCAAGAGTTCCCCGCAAGAAAGGCCCCTCCTGAGAATCAAAGACACCAACAGTCCGATCTGCACCAGTGGTGTTCACTGCGCGCGGACAACACTTTCGGCCGTCATGTCTCTTTCGGCCATCTCTCGCTCGCTAGGGATCATCGCTCCTGAAGAAGGGGGAATCTCCACCAACATGGCCAATCCCTATGCCGACAAATTTTCCTGCGGTCTCTATGACCCTTGGGAAAAGCGCAATCAGATCATCTTTAACTTCTTCCAGGACATGGCGATCGCCGCGGTCCAGGGATTTGCTCCCTCGCCAATCTACATCGCCGCAACACTTGAGCCGAAACAGGTCGTTTCGTTTGAAACACTCGTGAAAGACGGAAAAGTTTTTTACGATCCTCGCTTTGATAAGGCCAACTTGAAGTTCTCCGTCATGGGAGATCTCGGTTCGCTCACCGGTGTTCCTTGCGCCGTCTCTATCTCCGGGACGAAACTCAATCCTTATGAGTATTACACCTTCAATGGTCTCTCAGTGAGTTCCTGCATCTCGCGGAACACCACGACGACCACAGCGGGAGGTGGGGGTGAGATTTCATCGAAAGAAGAATACCGTCAGGCCTGTTTTACTTGCGCGATCAATCTTCAAAGTGCGGCGTCTGCGGCCAGTGTTGTAGCCCCAGGTCTACGAGCAGCGTTTTTTGTGGTGAAAGGACTCGTGCGGCTCTTCAAAGAAATTCAGGACCCGCATGATCTGGCAAGAAACTGGGCCCTCGATCCGCAGGCAGTGGCCCTCGCGCGAAGAAAATACGGAGACATCTCGAAGAGCTGTACCCAGAAACTTCTTCGGGGAGAAACCTGCTTCGAAGAAGAATGTGAAGGCGAAGTCATCAGTGGCTTCACCAAGCAGTACGAAGCCAGTCCAACGACATCGGATTTCCGTTGTGAGCGTGGTCGCGGAACCCTCACGATTAAAGAGTGTGAGAGTCCCGTGAATTTCCGCTTCTCACCAGAAGGCGGGAAAGTGAAAATGGAAACCGAGTGTAAATTGAAAGCGAGAAATTCATGAAACTCTTTATTCTCCTTCTCATTTTCATCGTGAGTTCCGTGGAGGCCACCGTCAGATTCGATGTCCGCTGGAATGAATCCTTTCGGAAAGAACTCGTGATCAAATGCCACCCGCGAGATAACACCTGTCTGTCTCTCTGCCAGAAAGGGTCTCAGTGCGTTCTTCCGGAAAATTCCTGTCGAGACTGCATCGGAACTGGTCTGCGCATGAGTCACCTCATTGAAGAGCTGGGAAATTCCATTCAGAACGATGGTACCTACTACACCTTCAACCGCGTGCTTGATTTGGTGACTTCCGGAAACTTCGTGAGCCTCATTCCGAACGATGCCTACAATGTCATCGATGGCGTGAACTCAATTCGTGGTCTCAAAAAATTTGAAGCACTCTGCCCAGAGGGAAGTGAGAAGCAAATTCTTCTTCTTTCTGTGGAACCCGCCACCCGTAAGATCATACGACCGGAAATTGTGGTTTGTGATTTCTATGGCCGCTCGTACTTCTATGGCGTCATGACGGATGCGTCAGTCATCGTCGAAGACCAGCGCTGGATGTCGGGGCCTTTCTAAAACCGTGTCTTCCGCCTGTTTCTGTCGGTTTTCATTCCTATTAAGGACATTCTGCCCACTCCTGCAACCTTAAGAAATCCGATAAAATACCAGAGATGAGAATTCTCCTGTTTTTACTATGCCTTCCCATTTCCGTGGCCTTCGCTGAGATCAACATCGAGAGATTTGAGCTCTCGGGTGAATATGGTTTGGCGTACCACTCTCTGGAAGGGACTCAAAAAAGTAATAACTCCAAGGGGCGCCTCACCTCACCCCAATTCCCTTACTGGAATGGCGCTCTGACGACGCGTCTTTCGCAAAACTGGGGTGTGCGCTTTTTTGGTGGCCTTCAATTTGTTCGCTTTAATGAACCACCAGGAACAGAACAACTGAAAAGCGAAAGACAAGACCTCATCCATTACGGAATCGAAGTCATCACTAAAACCGGGGCGAACTCGCGCCTTGGGTACTTTCTCATGCAACAGGAAAGGCCTCTGTATTTCACCAAGACCGCAGGGGAATTCGCAGTCATCAAAGAACAGTTCGGCCAGGCAGGACTGTCCTGGACGCTTCACCAGAGGCGCAGAGTGGGCGTTCTTTGGGCGGCCGGGGTGAAAGGCTTTGTTCTCTTTCCCGCCGCCGGAGGCGACGTTGTGACGGAATCTGGCGCGGGTGGAGAGGGGTTCGCGAGGCTCGGCTACATCGGGCCCATGGGGACCAGTTACTTACTCAAAGGATTCTATCAGGTGGCCACGGCACCCAACGCTGATATCAATTTCAATCACGAAGTCTTTGGTTACGCTCTTCAGATCAATTTTACCTTCTAAAAACCTATTCCGTTCTAGAGGTTCTCTGCGGGCCCATAACTCACGTGGGTATCCACAGAGTACTTATATTCAGCGCGGATGCGGGCGTCTGGAAGAATGCTGTTATTCAAGCGTATTCCATCCATAAAGCCGATGAAGAACTGGGCCGGTCCTCCCGTGTCTCCGACGAATCCGAAACTATCAAAGTAGGTAGTCTTAGCGCCAGCTTCACTGGTTCCGGTTCCGTTCAAGACTCCGTTGACGTAGAAGCGGACCGCTCCATTCGTCATATTTCGGCTCATGGTCACGTAACGCCAGTTATTGTCATTGACCACGAAGCTCGAAGCAGCAGCGGCACCATCCCCCGCGGCAACCCCCATGGCCCCCGAAGCTCGGATAATACCAAAGTAGATGTCATTCACACCGCCGGCCATCTCTACCCCTGTGATCCCTGGTGCCACCCAGTTCGTGTTTGATCCCGTCTGAGTGGAACGAATCCAGAATGAGAGTGTCGACGTATATCCGATGATCGAAGAGAGATCAAAGTTGGTATCGATGGACGACGAACCATTGACGTAAATCGCATTCCCACTCGGACCAGCACTGTTGGTGACTGTTCCGACAGGAACACCGTTTTTCCCTGAATTGGTGGCATCGTAGTAGTTTGAACCTACCCGATCCATGTTCCAAACACCCGAGAAACCCGACCAAGTAGAAGCAGGGCTTTCTCCATCAGTTGCCATGACATTGTTATAGTACATGTAGATGATCCGCTGAGAACTCGCCGCCATAGTCGGAATCCGTACCCAAACAAGACTCTCTCCGCCCTGAGTCCAGCTTTCAATATCGTAAGACAGTGCTGTCGTGTGATCATCAAGGGTAAAGCGAACGTCGATCCCACCAGTTTGGAAATCGCTGTAATTGATCTTCGTTGAGTCAAGCCGGACGAGAACCTGAATATTAGTGTGGGCGGTCGCCTGATCCGTGTTGTCGATCGTGATAGGTATTCGTTTCGTCCACGAGGTGTTCCACCAAGTGAGGAAAGACACATAGAGAATGGTCGCTGTGTCGGTCGTGAGTCCCGTCGAGGTGAAGGTGTGAACAACAGATTGAGCGGTGGCATTTTTCACGTAAACGGTCGCTGTCTCCACAGACGCGGCCAGAGTAGTTGAAGTGATGACCCCGGTACAGAGAGCGTCACTGTAGTACACTGCACTTCCATTTTGGGAAAGATTCACCGTCGTCGTAGTGGCCCTACCTGCCTTGAGTCCGCTTGCATCGACGAGGTCAATCACGATCGGATTACAGGCGGCGGTTTGAAATTCTGTCGGAGGATTCACATTGACTCGCGTTGGTCCACCGGAAGTCGAAATGTTTTTAGTGGTGGAAGTAAGGACCGTGGCTGGGTTAAAGACGAGGGTTAATAACTCATTGGCCGTGGTTGTCTGAAAATACACAATTCTCGTACTCGTCCCGCTATTGAGAGTTGTTGAAGTTGTCGTCGTGGTACAAGTGGCATTGGAATAGAAAGTTCCATTTGTACCGTTGTTTCTCACGAGATTCACCGTGATGTTCGCCGCGACGTTCGTCTGAGTCCCACCGACAGATTGTGCCACGATTGTATAAGGAACACACTGGTTCGTCGTGACTCCACTTGGACCTGTCACAGCGATTTTCGTCGCCACCAGTGAGTCCCCGGTCCCCGTGATCGCGCGAGAAACGGTAACGACTGAAGCGCCATTATTATACTGGAGGGTCACGAAACGGTTACTCGTTACCCCTGTCGTAGGAGTAAAGGTCACAACGATCGAGCACGAGGCTGTGATCGTCGTGGTACACGTTCCTCCGGTCCCTGGGAAAGTTCCGCCCTTGAAGGCAAACGGTGCCGCAAGCCCCGTCTCCGTGATAGCCGTCGCACTGGCCGAGCCTGATTTATTAATCACCATGGTGACATCAGCCGAGCCACCCAAAGAGACGATACCGAAGTCATAGGTCGAGGTGATCGCAAAAGTTAACACCGCCGGAGAATTATAGGTCCGTGTGAACTGAGTGGCAGCGGTACTCGGGTTCCCAGCGGCATCTGTAGCGGCGGCGGCGGCCATATCCACCGTCACGAGTCCAGATACTGAAGGAGTAATGGTGACATCGTAGAGGAGCCCCGAGACAGCTGCGAAGCCGGAAGTGGAAGCATTCCCTGCAACGAAATCTCCAATGAGCATTCCGGTGACTGTTTCACTGAACGTCGCGCGGACGGTGAAGGTTGAGGCCGAAGTTGGGTTAGTCGCCGCAGATGACAAAGACACTGTCGGAGCGACGGTATCTTTGAGTCTTGAAACTGTGGCCTGAGTCGCAGCATTTCCATTCTCATCGGAATGGTTCGCAGTGATGGAAAGAGTTGCACTATCGGCGGCGGCAGTGACGTTCACGGCACCCGTGTTCCATGCACCACCGGTACAAGTAGGAGTGACTGTGACTCCCCCAATATTCACGTTTACAGTTCTCGTATTCTCCGAGCATGCCCCGCTCACAGTATAGGCGGTTCTGTTGGCAATATTAATCACCGGCGAAGTTGTAATCGAGACTGTTGGTAAGACCGTATCTTTTGCGACAGTGGTCGAAGCCGAGGCCGAGTTATTCGCCGAATCGGTGTGGCCCGCGGTGACGGAGACACTGGCAGAATCAGCGACAGCACTAACGTTCAAGGCTCCACTTGTCCAGGTTCCTGAACTACAGCTTGGCGAAGCCGTCACTCCCCCGACGTTGACACTCACGGTGCGGGTGTTTTCACTACATGTCCCAGAGACAGTGTAAGCAGTTCTATTGGTGTTATTGATCGTCGGAGAAGAAGTAATGGCGACGGTTGGTAAGACGGTGTCTTTCACCACAGTCGTTCCCGCCTGGACTGCTGAGTTTCCTGCGGCATCAGTGTGATCCGCGGTGATCAGAAGTGAAGCGGAATCCGGATTCCCAGAAATATCCACCGTGACTGTCCAGGTGAGGATGGTACACGTTGGTGTAGAGTTCACACTTCCCACATTCACTGTGACCGTTCTGCCTGTTTCCGAACACGTTCCAGAAACAGTGTAAGAAGATTTATTGGCATTATTAATTACGACGGGAGCAGTGATCGCCACCGTCGGAAGACTTGTGTCTTTAGAAACAGTTGTCGATGCCTGAGTGGCAGCGTTTCCGGCGGCATCTGTGTGATTGGCCGTCACTGATACAGAAGCTCCGTCAGTAACCGCGGTCACGTTAAGTGACGCCGACCATGAACCACCAGAACAAGTCGGAGAAGAAGTCACTCCGCCAACGTTCACAGAAACCGTCCGCGTATTTTCAGAACATGTTCCCGTGACTGGGTAAGCGGTTCTGTTGGTCACATTGATGGCCGGTGCAGTTAAAATCGCCACGAGGGGAATAACTGTGTCTTTCATTACTGTCGCTGTCACTTGAGTCGCTGAGTTTCCGGAAGCATCAGCATGGTCGACGGTGATGGCTATCGATGCGCCGTCACTCAAGGCCGTGACGTTCAAGGTAGAAGACCACGCTCCAGCTGAACAAGCGGGTGTCGACGTTACTCCGCCAACGGAAATCGAAACTGCGCGGCCATTTTCAGAACACGTTCCAGAGAGCGGGTACACAGCTCTATTGGCATTCGTGATCGCCCCAGGGGCGGTAAGGGCGAGGGTGGGATTAGAAGTATCCTTTAAGACCATGGCACTGGCCTGTGTGGCCGCATTTCCTGCCAGATCCGTATGGTTTGCCGTGATCGTCACCCCTGCACTATCGGCCACGGCCGTGACGTCCAGAGTGAGAGACCAAGCGCCCGAGGTACAAACCGGTGTCCCGGAAGCGGTCCCAATTGTCACTGAAACGTTGCGAGTATCTTCGGAACAGTTTCCGCTCACAGTATAGGCGGCCTTATTGGCATTGTTGATAACTGGAGTAGAAGTGAGACTCACCGTAGGAACGATGACGTCTTTGATAACAGAAGCCGTCGCCTGAGTCGCGGTATTGCCGGCGGCATCGGTGTGATCCGCGGTGATCGCTATCGAAGCCCCATCGGAGACAGCTGTGACGTTGACATTGGTTGACCAAGCAAGAGAAGTACAAGTCGCAGAACCAGCGACTCCCCCCACAGTGATAGAGACGGTGCGAGTATTTTCGGAACAAGTCCCACTGACCGGATACGAAGCTTTATTCGTATTATTGATCGCTGTGTTGGAAGAAATCGCCACCGTTGGATTCGTCGTATCTTTAGAAACTGTTGAGGAGGCCTGTGTGGCAGTGTTCCCAGCGGCGTCTGTATGATCGGCGGTGATTGTGACTGTTCCATCAGCAAGAGACGAGGCATTCACCGTCGTACTCCACGAAGTGCCAGAACAAGACGGAGTCGCTGCAATACCGCCAATGGAAACAGTGACTGTCCGAGTGTTTTCAGAACAGGTACCGATGACTGTATAAGAAGTTTTATTTGCGTTGTTAATCGCACTCGGTGAGGTAATCGCCACCGTTGGGTTCGACGTGTCTTTAGCGACACTGGCGGAAGCTTGAGTGGCAGCATTGAGAGCGGCATCGGTGTGATCGACAGTAATGGAAATCGCTCCCCCATCAGAGACAGCATTGACGTTCAGAGTGGCGGTCCACGCCAGAGTTGTACACGTCGGTGTTGCTGTCACTCCCCCCACATTCACACTCACAGTGCGAGTATTTTCAGAACAAGATCCGTTAATCGTGTAGGCAGTTCTATTGGCGGTATTGATCGCCGAAGGAGTATTTAAAGTGACTGTTGGAATAATGGTATCTTTGAGTGCCGTGGCGGTGGCCTGAACTGAATTGTTACCAGCAGCATCCGAGTGATCCGCAGTAATAGCGATCGATGCTCCATCGGAGACACTCGAGACATCCACGGAAGTTGACCAGGCCAAGCCGGAACACGTTGGAGTTGCTGCGACTCCGCCGACAGAGACGGTGACAGTTCTCGCGTTCTCGGAACAAGCCCCGCTGACAGTGTAGGCCGCTTTATTAGCGTTATTAATGGCCGAAGTTGCGGTGATCGAAACGGTTGGGATCGTTGTATCTTTGGCGGTCGTTGCAGTTGCCTGAGTCGCGCTATTGCCAACAGCATCCGAATGATCGGCGGTGATGGCGATGGAGGCTCCATCACCCACGGCGGAGATGTTCAATGTCGTTGACCACGAGCTGCCGGTACAAGTAGGAGTTCCCGTCACACCACCGACAGAAACACTCACAGTGCGAGTATTTTCTGAACAGCTACCGCTAATAGGATAGACAGCTTTATTCGTATTATTGATAGCGATAGGCGCGGTGATCGAAACCGTCGGTATCACAACATCTTTAATGACAGTGACAGACGCTTGAGTCGCAGCATTTCCAGCGGCGTCAGAATGATTGGCGGTCACGGACACAGAGGCACTGTCAGTGACTCCAGTGACGTTCAGGGTTGATGACCATACTCCGCCAGAGCAATTCGGTGAACCTGATACACCACCGACAGAAACACTCACAGTGCGAGTATTTTCTGAACATGTCCCACTCACTGTGTAGGCAGCTTTATTCGTATTCGTGATCGACGGACTTACGCTGATGGCAACAGTCGGAACCCCAGTGTCCTTGAGAACGGTTGCCGTCGCTTGTGTAGCGGTATTTCCTGCTGAATCCGAGTGATCAGCAGTGACAGTCACGGTGGCACTGTCGGCAACCGCAGTGACATTGACTGTGGTTGACCAAGCGAGAGTGGTACAAGTAGCCGAACCAGAGACACCACCAACAACGACACTCACGGTTCGAGTGTTCTCCGTACATGTCCCAGCGAGAGGATATGCAGCTTTGTTGCTATCATTGATCGCAACAGGAGCAGTGATCGTCACAGAAGGATTCGTCGTATCTTTCAAGACCGTTATCGTTGATTGAACGGCACTATTTCCAGCGGCGTCTGTGTGATCGGCGGTCAAAATCACGGCCGCGTTGTCAGCGACAGACGTCACGTTCAGAGTTGCTGTCCAAGCACTTGTCGTACAAGTCCCAGACCCACTCACGCCACCTACGGCCACAGTGACTGTTCTGGTATCTTCGGAACAAGTCCCAGTGAAAGTGTAAGTCGCTTTATTGGCGTTATTGATGACGGGAGTTGAGCTAAATGCAACCGTCGGAATAACTGTGTCTTTCAAAACTGTGGTGCTTGCTTGAATAGCATTGTTCCCAAGACCATCATTGTGATCGGCCGTGATCGAAATCGAAGCACCGTCACCAAGGGCCGTCACGTTCACCGTCGTTGACCAAGCAAGTGTTGTACAAGTTGGCGTAGCCGAGACTCCACCAACGTTCACACTGACGGGTTGACCATTCACAGAACAGGCACCACTGACGGGGTAAACAGCTTTATTGGAATTATTGATAGCGGTATTTGAAGTGATAGAGACAGTCGGGATACCTGTCGCTTTATTGACGGTTGTACTTACCTGGGTCGCATTGTTTCCAGCGGCGTCTGAATGATTGGCGGTGACTGAAACGGCTCCAGAATCAGAAACACCAGTGACGTTCATCGAGGCCGACCATGCGCCACCGGTACAAGTCGGTGTGGCCCCCACACCACCAACACTCACTGTGACGATTCTCGAGTTCTCAGAGCAATTTCCGGAGATCGGATAAGCAGCAGCGTTTCCGGAGTTGATGACCGGAGAAGAAGTAATTGTCACGGTAGGGATGGAAGTATCTTTCAGAACAGATTGGGTCGCCTGAGTCGCCGTATTTCCAGCGGCATCAGAATGATTGGCGGTGATACTGACAGAAGCGTTATCTGCCACTGCGGTCACATCAAGAATTGTTGTCCACGCATTTAATGTACACGTCGGAGTCCCACTGGCCGACCCAATCGCGACAGTCACAGAACGGGAGTTTTCTGAACATGTTCCGGTGACGGTGTAGGTTCCTTTATTAGAATTATTAATGATCGTCGATGAGGTAATCGCCACCGTCGGAATGCTGGTATCTTTCAGGACTGTGGTCGCGGCCTGAGTCGCCGTGTTCCCAGAGGCATCGCTGTGATCGGCAGTAATCGAAACGGAAGCGTTATCAGCAACAGCTGTCACGTTTAAGACTGTGCTCCAGGTAAGAGAGGTACAAGTCGGAGTTCCCGAAACTCCCCCGACACTAACAGTCACTGCCCGTGTATTTTCAGAGCATGTTCCGCTTACTGTGTAGGCCGCTTTATTGGAGTCATTGATAATTGACGGGGCGGTAATGGCAACGGTTGGATTTGAAGTATCCTTCACCACCGTCGCACTGGCCTGAGTCGCCGCATTTCCGGCGGCGTCCGAATGGTTCGCCGAGACGGAGACAGAAGCACTGTCAGTCACTGCCGTCACGTCTAAGGTCGCTGACCAGGAAAGAGCACTACACGTTGGCGTCGCGGAGGCACTTCCCACTGCTAATGAAACCGTTCTTCCGTTTTCAGAACAGGCACCACTGACTGTGTAGGCAGCTTTATTGGCATTATTAATCAGCGGTGAAGAAGAAATAGTCACGGTAGGAATCACAGTGTCTTTCACCACCGAGGCCGTGGCCTGAATGGCGGCGTTTCCAACTGAATCAGAGTGATCAGCAGTAATGGAAACAGAGGCGTTATCAATGACGGCCGAAACATCTAGGATCACGGACCAAGTTGTCGCCGTACAGTTTGGAGTACTTGTCACTCCCCCTACGTTCACACTGACAACTCTCCCATTGATACTACAAGTACCACTGACTGAGTACGCAGCTTTGTTAGCATTATTGATCACCGCCGGGGCCGTAATCGTCACCGTCGGAACAACTGTTTGCTTGACGACAGAAGCCGAGGCTTGGGTGGCATTATTACCAGCAGAATCAGAATGATTGGCGGTAATCGAAACCGATCCACTATCGGCCAGAGATGAAACATCCAGAGTCGCCGACCACGCGAGTGTCGTACAAGTAGGAGTTGAAGAAATTCCTCCCACGTTCAAACTCACACTGCGGGTGTTTTCAGAACAAGTTCCCGAGACCGTGTAAGCACTCTTATTCGAGTTCGTGATAACCGGAGAAGAACCAATCGTCACCGTTGGATTCACAGTATCTTTGAAGACCGTCGTCCCTGCCTGAACGGCAGCGTTCCCGGCAGCATCCGTATGATCAGCGGTAATCGAAAGAGCACCGGAATCAGCGTTGGCCGAGACGTTCAGCGTCGCCGACCAGGTCAAGAGACTACAAGTCACACTTCCCGTTGTCGCTCCCACAGCAACTGAAACAGTCTCACCCGTATCCGAGCAAGTCCCACTCAATGTATAGGCATTCTTATTGGCATTATTAATGACTGGAGTCACTAAGATCGAGACCGTTGGGAGGGCCGTGTCTTTCACGACAGTCGTTGTCGCCTGAGTCGCAGCATTTCCGGCGGCATCGTCATGATTGGCCGTCACAGAAACTGAAGCACTATCAGCGAGTGAGCTCACATTCATTGAAGCCGACCACCCGACTGCCGTACATGTCGGAGTCGCAGTCACGCCACCCACGTTCACCGAAACAGTTCTGGTGTTCTCTGAACAGGCTCCACTGATCGGATAGGCCGATTTATTTGAGTTATTGATCGCCGGCGCTGACAAAATAGTCACAGTAGGAATGATGACATCTTTGATGACATTCACGGAGGCCTGAGTGGCGGCGTTTCCGGCGACGTCCGTGTGGTTGGCCGTGATGGTTTTCGTCGCTCCATCTGTCACAGCAGTCGCATCGACGGTCACTGACCAACTGAGAGCAGAACAGACGGGAGATGCGGCGATGCCTGCGACACTCACGGAGACAGTGCGGGTGTTTTCGGAACAAGCTCCACTCACCGTGTAAGCAGCTTTATTTGTATTATTGATCGACGGAGACACAGAAATTGAAACAGTAGGAATGACGGTGTCTTTCAGAACACTCGCAGTGGCCTGATTGGCGTTGTTCCCTACTGAATCAGAATGGTCTGCTGTAATAGTCACGGCTCCGGCATCGGCGACGGCAGTTACGTTCACTGACGTTGACCAGGCGAGAGTCGAACACGTCGGTGTCGCACTCACCCCTCCGACAGTCACAGATACTGTTCTTCCATTTTCCGAACAGGTACCGTTCACCGGATAGGCGGCCTTATTAGTATTATTGATCGCTGTCGATGAAGAAATAGTGACGGTCGGAAGGGCCGTATTTTTTACGACGTTTGTCGAAGCCGTGTTGGTGTTGGCCGCCGCATCAGTGTGTGTCGCAGATGCAGTGACTGAACCACTATCAGCAACGGCCGTCACATCTAATGTCGCTGTCCAAGCACTTCCCGAACAAGTTGGCGAGCCCGTGACTCCCCCCACACTGACGGAAACCGTTCTGGTATTTTCGGAACAAGTCCCACTAACAGTGTAACTGCCTTTGTTGGCATTAATAATGGTCGGAGCACTAGCGATGGTGACCGTCGGATTCACGGTATCTTTCAAAACGAGTGTGCTCGCCTGAGTCGCTGCGTTTCCGGCAATGTCCGAGTGATCGGCAGTAACAACCACGGCACCCGCATCGGCCACCGAGGTCACGTTCATTGAGGCGGACCAAGTGAGAAGTGTACAAGTTGCGTTCGCAGTAACTGTTCCTACATTCACGACAACTGTTTCCCCTGTATCAGAACAGGTACCATTGATCGGATAGGCCGCTTTATTGGCATTGTTAATAGTCGGAGCAGAAGATATCGCGACATTGGCAATAATCGTGTCTTTCACCACTGAGCGTGTTGCCTGTGTGGCAATATTTCCGGCCGCATCAGTGTGATCAGCAGTGATCGTGATCGCTCCACTATCTGAAAGGGCAGAGGTATCCACCGTAGTTGTCCACGCAAGAGACGTACATGTGGGAGCCGCGTTGACTCCTCCGACACTCACGTTCACGGTTCTTGTATTCTCACTACAACTACCACTGACTGTGTAAGAGGTTTCATTGGAAATTCTGATCGCAGCAGGTGTTGTGATGGCAACAGTTGGATTGGCGGTGTCTTTAACGACGGTCTTCGTATCGGTAATGCTGTTTCCGCCAGAGTTGGTGTGAGTCGCAATGATGGAACGTGAGGCACTGTCTGCCGCCGCAGTTACGTCCAGTGTGATCGACCACGCGAGGGTGGTACAAGTCGCTGTCCCAGTCACTCCACCGATGTTCAACGAGACATTTCTTCCTTCTTCCGAGCACGCACCACTGATGGTGTAGGCCGCTTTATTGGCATTGTTGATCAACGGATAAGTCGTGATAGACACCGTCGGGAACTCGGCACCCGTCGTAAAGGTACGCTCATTACTGAGAACAGTCGTCGCTCCACCCACGGCATTTTTGGCCCGGATCACAACGTAATATGTGGTGGCAGCCGAGAGACCAGTGAGAGTCGGAGGAGACGTACGATTTAAAGAAGTACCGGTGTATGTCCCTGGTGTTGTCCCGTAAAGAATATCGTAGCCATTAGGATTGGCCGCTGCCCCAGGAGCGGCTGCCCAAACGAGATCAGCGGAATTGAAACTCGCAACTGTCGCCGAGGTGAGTGAGAAATTGGCGATCGGTCTGCGGGAAACTTCCAGTGAATTTGCCGATTCAAGTCCGTTAAAGGATCTCACGATGTAGAAATAGGAAGTCCCATCAGCAACTGCACCAGCATCGAAGAATGAAGTCGTAAGCGAGTTATTCAAATAGGTATAAGACCCACTCACAGTTCCGCGGTAAATATTGTACTGGCTCGAACCAGGAACAGCTGTCCAGCTAAGAGTCACACCAGTGGGACTCGCGGTCGCCGTTAATCCCGTGGGAGGATTGATGGCGGCCACAGGAGTTGCGGACAGTCGAGAGGTCGAAGTGATACTCGCTCCCGCACCGACGGAGTTTGCGGCAATCACATCAAAGTAATAAGTAAGTCCTCCAGTGAGACCGGAGAAAACATAGGGAGAAGTCACATTGGTCACTTGGAGATTTAGATCAAGAGGATTTGATCCGTAGCGGATGTTGTACGAGTTTGCCCCGGTCACAGGTGTTGGCCAAGTGATGGTCGCCTGACCCGGAAGAGGTCCAGTGACCCCAGAGCTCGCGGTGAAGCTCGCGATCGATTGCGATGACACGACTGCAGAGAAAGCGCCGTTGAACCCATTCAGTGCACGAACCTTATAGGTATATGGCGTTCCATTCGATCCATGATTGTGAGTAAAATTACTCGCGACACTTGTTCCAATGAGAGTTGTGCCCGTCGTATCGTAGACCTGGTAGCTGATCGCTCCAGCGAGGTCGTCCCAGTCCAGTGACGTCACACCCGGCGTGGCAGTCGCCACTAAATTCTGTGGCGGCCCCAACGGACCAAAAGGAGCATTACTTGCTTCACTCGTACTGAATGCATAACCGTTGTCATTGTTGACGGCAACGATGCGAGCGTAATACGTGGTTCCGTTCGTGAGCCCCGTCAGGACATACGGCGAAGTAATATTTGTTCTTGTATTAGGATACGAACCGGGAACAGTCCCATAGACAACGTTATACGAAGTAGCACCGGCCGAAGCATTCCATGAGTAGGTCACGGTTCCATCCGAAGGAGTAGATCCTGAGATATCAAAAGTTCCTACCGATAGAGCGCGACCAAGTGTCGTCGCTGATTTTGTCCCAGCGGCGTTTTGAGCGATGACGTTAAAATAATAAAGCGTGTTGGGATCAAGCCCTGTGAGTTCGCATGATTCGTTGGTGTTTGAACATGCCGGAACGGCCGTTGTCACACTCTGTGGATCAGTGCCCATATAAAAACTGTACGTGTCCGCCCGCGAAGAAGATTGCCAGAGAATTTTCACATTTCCGTTAGCGGCCTGAATGAGTGAAAAATTAAATGCAGAAGGAGGTTGAAGAAGAGGCGTGTGATCTTTGGCAATAGAAGATCCACCCTTCGGATTATTACAACCGAAGCTAATGAAAATCATCAACGTAATAAGAACCGCGCTATACTTCCCAAACTGAAAAGCGTCCTTTTTATATACTTCCCAATAGAAATTTTAACTCAGTAAGCTGCACCCAAAGCAGGTGTTGTTAAGGAAATCTTTGCTAACTAAAGAGACATGTATTTTTAGGCAGTTAGCTGCCAATTATCAGGGGGGGCAAAAAAATCCGCTGGGAAGAAATTGCCGCGAAAAAAAGAAGAAGGAAAACTGCCAAACTTATCAGGCGAAAGCCAGAAAAAGGTGTCAATTTCTCTCTCAAAACAATTGAGTTTCAAGGAACTTGCGGAACTCATTCAGTGCTCTGTATTTTTTTCAATGAGTCACTTGCTTTAGAGAGGATCAGTCATACTTCGTAAATGAATACCTTCACCTTGATCTTCCTTTTTATCGCCGGAACATCTCTCGCGCAGACTAATCTTGAGGAACTCAAAGACGTTCCTCTTAAAGACGAGCTTCATCAACAAACCCATAAGAACTACGTCTCTCTCAGTTACAAAGAGGCACGGATAAAACTCTTCAACACGATTCATCTCGAGAAAGATGACAAAGGATACTTCAACACGGATGTGTACTGTCACGTGAGATTTGATCGCCGTTTTACGAATGACATTCCCGACGAGGAGCTTCCCAACGCCAATCAGCTCAATACGGAGCACACATGGCCTCAGAGTCGATTCAATGATGCAGTCGATTTTGAGGTGCAGAAATCTGACCTGCATCACCTCTATCCGACACTGAACAAGATCAATTCCGAACGGGGGAATTACGAATTCGCAAATGTCGGTGTCCCTACCAGTAAACCGCTTTCGTGTAAGGAAAGTAAGCTCGGAAGCTCAGTTGGATACGCGAAAGGGATTTATTTCGAGCCACCAGACACTCACAAAGGAAACGTGGCGCGGTCTTTATTTTATTTTTCGGTGAAGTATCAGTTGGCAATTGCACCCAACGAAGAAATCTTTTTAAAATTCTGGCATCTCTTAGATCCCGTCGATGGGAAAGAAAAAGAACGGCATGAACAGATTGCTTCGATTCAAAAAAACAGAAATCCCTTCATTGATGACCCTGAACTCGTTTTTCGCATCTCAGATTTTTAGGCAAAAAAAAAGCCCCTCTTTCGAGGGGCGTTTTTTTATTACAGACCAGGAGTTCTGTTCGATTGGACGACATTGTTCACGTACCAAGGTGAGCCAGCGAGGTTCACCCAGTAGTTTGCGTAGTAGTATCTGCTCGGATCACGAGCGAACAGGTGACGAACCACACCCTGTGGGCCGACAGCAATCACAGTCTTGATGACCAACTGTTCATTTCTTCCGAAAATCGCACAACCTCCGAATGAACCGCGCTTACAAGAGCGGATTTCAAGCGAGAAGAGGAGCTGACCATCCGCTGCGTTTTTCGGCACGTATCTTGGGTTCACAGTTCCCACAAAACCAGCTCTTCCGTTGGAAGCTTCAAGTGCGGCGCCGCCGATGAAGACATCACTTGGGAGTCGCACTGACTTACGGGAAATTCCGTTGAGTCGAATGGTATTTGCCGTGATCGTGCTTAAGTAGTTTGTGTAATCCGCACCACTCACTGAGAACGAGATTCCGTTAATATCTCTCGTCGGGTTAATCGTCAGGACTTCCGTTTCAAATGACTGAAGACGAGGACCCGTGATGTACACGCGATACGTACGGGCTTCCTGATTGATCAGATCTTTGTGCGGAATATTCTGAAGCTGATACTCAGTCACATTGCGAAGTTGCTGAACTGGCTCTAAGTAGGTTTCGTTTTCAACCTTACAAATGCTTCCGACAGAAGATTCGTAACCGAGGTTAGTGAGGTTGTCCGCGCGAAACTTGTAGAGAACATTGTATTCGACAGTCTCATCAACGGCACCAGAGGCGCGAGCGTTTCTGATCACGTCTGAGAATTCACGCCAGCTTTTTGGCTTAGATTGAAAGAAACCACCAGCGATGAGTTTCTTCGCTGTAGCCTCTCCCACACCAGTGATCGCCTTGGCGAGTGCATTTGGCTTCTGGGCCTTAGGCGCACTGAAGTAGTCATTCCACAATTTGCTTTTTCCAGTACCCTCTGTCGCTGTGCCTGTACAAACGAGAACCGGCTTACTCACCGAAACCCATCCTACAGTGAACCATTTCTGAACGACTACAGGGCGATTTTCGATCGTCGTGTAGAGCGCGTACTGCGCGAAATTAACACGAACTTGTTTGTCGTATGAAGTATTCTCCTTCATCGCCACCTTGATCGTGTCTGCTTCCCAGACGTGAGTAACTTTTCCGACAATGTCGGATGATGGTTTACGATCCGCAACTGGTTCTAAAACCTGCGGTGTTGTCCATTGCCCATAGGCATCAGGTGAAAGCTCAGTAACGCTAGCAATGTGCTCCGTTTTTGTTGTCGAGCAACCGACAAGGGCCGCCAAGACAAGAAGAGAGACGAAAATCTTTTTCATTGAAAACTCCTTTTTTCTCTTCTCTAGCTTAAACCACACCATCATTTTTCCGAATGAAATAATAGGTAACTCTGTCTCCTTTAGGTTAATTTCGCTAAGTCACTGGATCGATTTATCAAATTTACGTGAAGCACAATGATCAAAAGTGAATTTTTTGCCGGAAATTTCACCAGAGAAAAAGCGAGATGAATCTCATAATTGCCTTGAGGAAAATCTTCTATCTAATTAATGATGCTCAAAAAGTAGCCATTGCCTGTCTAAAATCTCAGCAAAAAATCCCCACTTTAATTTATTTACTCATCAATCTTTCGACGGCCCTCTTTGAAGAGATTCTTCATGATCCGCTCACTCTTTGAGAAGTGTTCTAACTCATCGATTCTATTCGAGGTGAGTTTTGCCTATAGATTGACTGAAGCCTCCTAGGAGAAATCTTTTTTGAAACCTTCCGGTCAGGAATTCCTCTCATCTTTCACTCCTGTAGTTCCGATAAGTTAGTGGGTTTTCTCGCATGGAATTTGCGAGGAAGCAAAACTATTTCAAGGAAGAGTTCCATGACTGATTGATGCGTATTAATACAAACATCTCTGCATTGCAGGCTCATCGCTCGATGAGTGAGCATAGCAAACAAGTCGAGAGTGCTTCGGGCAAAATTGCTCAAGGTACGCGCGTGAGAAATGCAAGCGATGACGCTGCATCGCTCGCGATCGGTACAAAAAATAAATCCAACATCAGATCAAATTACCAAGCGATGAGAAACGCTAACGACGCAATCTCCGAGTTCCAGATTGCCGAAGGATCGTTGAACGAAGTGGGCAACATGCTCGTTCGTTTGAAGGAACTCTCTGTCCAGGCCGCTAGTGCTCATCTTCAGGATTCTGACAGGCAAAATCTCAATCAGGAGTACATGAGCCTTCGCGCTGAAATCGAGCGCACAACTCAAAGCACGGAGTTCTTGGGTGATAATCTTTTCCGAAGTCAATCGAACCGCACTTTCCAAGTAGGAACAAACTCTGACTCCAACTCGCGTCTGGAAGTTGATCGCTCTAGCATGATCGTCAGTGAGTTTAACCTGCAGATCGTCGACTCCTCGATTCCGACAGCCGAGGAAGCTCAATTGAACCTAGGCTACATCGACACCGCTATCGCTAAGCTTTCAAGCACAAGAGCGAACCTCGGCTCAATGCAGAACCGTCTCCATTCGACTGTTAACAACCTTGACACCGGAAGAGTGAACGAGTCAGCTTCCATGTCTCAGCGTATGGATGCGGACCTTGCCTTTGAAAGCTCTCAGAAGATCAAAAACGAAATCCAGGTACACGTCGCTGGCTCTGCCCTCATGCAGTCTCACGAATTCTCTGCTCTCGCTTTAAAACTCCTGAAATAATCTTACATCCCTCTCTCTCTCGCTTTCATGAAGTCGGAGCCTGTTAAACTTTATAAAGAATAAGTTTAAGTAGGAGTTCTATGCGATTCTCAATTGCTTCTTCAGAGAAAGGCTTCTCCCTCATGGAAACTCTCATCACTGCGGGGATCTTGGGAGGAATGGCGCTTGTGGGTTCTCAGCTTTTCAAGAATCAAACCAAAGGCCAGAAACAAGTTGAATCAAGCTACGAAATCGTCAACATTCTTCAGGCCCAGCGACAGACTCTGAGTAGTGTGAATAATTGCAAACAATCCTTCGCCGGAAAAAATCCACAAGGTGGTACGGTAACGGACCTCAAGAGATACCAGACTCTTCCCAATCCTGGTTTTGTTCCCATTTACCCTGTAAATGTTTTGATCCAAAACAACATAAAAGTTCTGAACTACACTCTTAGTAAGAATGATATCCCGGCCGCAACACTCGAAACATATTTGAAGATCACTTTTTCTCGCGGCAAGAGTGCGATCTCGGAAACATCAACCAAGCTTCTCCGTTTGGGTTACAGTGTGGATGGGGCCGGAAACATTGACTCGTGCTGGGTCTTAAATAGCGACGTCAGTACATTCTGGCTTCAGTCGAGCATTGATCCGAATGATATCTACTACAGCGACGGTCAGGTTGGGATAGGCGCAACGATGACAGATCCGCAACACACGCTTGATGTTGCGGGAGATTTGAGACTTCAGAACGGAGCTGATTCGCTGATCGTGACAGGTCTCACACTTTCAGGCTCTGGCCCTTTGATTTTATCACCCTCCGTCTCTTCACCCGGGAATATTGTAGGAGCGAATCTCATCACGACGGGAACGGTGACGGCGACAAGCGGAGTGTTCTCAGGAAGTCTTCAAGCAAATACCATCACGGCATCAACGGCGGTTCAATCACCGTCATTTGAATACACCTCAGATCGAACGCTGAAAGAAAACATCCGTGAGATTCAAAATCCTCTCGCACGGGTGAAACTCCTTCGGGGCGTTGAGTTCGACTGGAAAGAGAGTGGAAAATCGGACATGGGCTTCATCGCTCAAGAGGTAGAAGAAAGAGAACCCGTACTCTCAGGGGTCAATTCACGCAATCTCAAGACAGTGAAGTACGGAAACGTCACCGCACTTTTGGTTGAAGCGATGAAACAACTTCAACAAGAAGTCGCTGAGCTCCGCCAGAAGAATAAAGAACTCGAACAAAAACTGTCGAAGAGAGAACATCCATGATTTTGTTCTCACTTCTTTTCATGCTCAAAAGTTTCGGCATGGGATGCGACCCACTTCCTTCGGGAAGTTGCACTCAACCCGATGGCATTGATACCTGCAGGATAGAAAACGGTCACTACTGTTCCGTATCCAATGGAACCCAGTGTAGCAAGGTCATCAATAACAGTGGTCAATCAATATTCATGGGTGCCAAAGCGGGAACAAATAACTGGGGAGCCTTTCATCAAAATGTTCCGAAAGGGATCACGACGACGACATGTTCCTGCGAGGGAGGAATAAAAAACTGGAATGTGGGCGCATCAGACTGTACGGCAAGCCTCCCCAACATGAATGACGGAGAGAGTGTCACAATCAGCGATACTGTAGCTCCGATAACTGGTTCTGCGACTTACTCCTGCATCGGGACAACGGTGTCAGGTCCCAGTGGCGTCAGCTGTAATTCCAATGTAGGATGTAGTCTGAATCTTCCGGCATCCTGGACCACAACCAATGCTAAAGGTCTAACCAAAACCTGCACCATGGGCGGCACTGGTGCCGTTGCCTTCAACGAAGGCGAACAGAAAACACTCGCAGGAGGTCTGCCAGTCGCTTGGGGATCTTTTCCTACCAATGGTAGCATCACTTATTTATGCTCTAACGGAGCACTCACTCTTGTCTCACAGAGCTGCACGGCCGATTGCACTTTCAAGTGCAATAACGGAGGCTCCGAAATTCATCAATGGTCGCAAGCGGGAAACACATGCTTCTGTCAGGGTGGGCCACTTGAAACAGTGCCAAACGGAACGAGCAGATCATTCGGAGCGGCCAACAGCAACGGAACACTTACCGTATCCTGCAACGATGGTGACTTTACGTATTCGGGAACTTGCCAGGGTGGGCTTCCCAACTAAAAGTAGAGCGAAACAGAACTCTGTTCCTCTATTTTTTCTTGGCCCGAAACTCTTTCAGAATAAAATCCGCCAGGGGATCCTTGAGAAATTTTTTTTGAATCCCGAGCGAGTACTTCTGCTTTTCCGGTAAGTATCCGATGAAGTGAAGCCCCTTGGCCTCCACCCAGGCGCGCACCGTTTCTTCCCCAAGAGCGACCACGCCGGCGCCATTCCTGCCGAGTTCTTTAATGAGGGCCGTATCCGGTGCCTCGATAGAAATCTCTAGCCTCAGATCATGGCGCATAAAAAAATTCTCCACCGTTTGCCGAAGCGGATGTCCGACTGCGGGAAGAATCATCGGCACATGATCAAGAGACTCCGGAAACTTTTTGGCAAGCTGCCTGAATTTTTTGTCTCCCCAAAATGCAACTTTCTCTTCACCCACTGTGAGATAAAGAACCGTTCCTCCCCCATGCGAGAGTTCGTGATCAAACATAACAAGATCCAGTTTCCCCGCTAGAAGTTGATCAAGCAGCACCGGGGCTTCACCCTCCTGAACTCGGATCTTCAGGTCGACAGTTTTCTTCAGTCGCTCCAGTGTTTGCGCGATAATCGCCTTGGGGACTCCTTCCTGTGCACCGAAAACAACTTCTCTTTGAAGGGCCAACTCTCCCCGCTCGAGCACCCCAAGAAGCTCGTTGCCACGAGAAAAAATATCCTTGGCGTATTTGTAGACCACCTTTCCTCGTTCAGTCAGGATGAGACTCCGTGACCGCCTCTCGAAGAGCTGCCCCATTCTTCCTTCGAGTTCCTTCAGCTGTGAGCTCAAGGTCGGTTGACCGATCCTGAGCTCCAACGCCGCTTTGGAAACGGAACCAGATTCAACGATATTGTAAAAATAAAAGAGATGGTGGTAGTTAAGCCAATTCATTGTTTTATCCAATACATTACTAGGTTTTTATCTATTTTCCCAAGGCCTGGTTAAATTGTACACTTATTCGAAAAGACCCACCCATGCAGCATAGAGTTCTCACTATCTTTCTTCTGACAACGGCCACTCTCAACTTTCTTTTGTGAGCGTCTGATGAACAGTGATCTCCTCTTAGCGAATCTTACAAACCCTACCCTTCTCTTTTTCTTGCTAGGAGTTGTCGCGGCGATTGTGAAGAGTGACCTCGAAGTCCCGACGCACACCGTGAAATTCATTTCGCTGTACTTGCTTTTCTCCATCGGCTTCAACGGTGGCCAAGAGCTCGCTCATCAAGGAATCTCCAGCGAAGTTCTCCGCTCTCTTTTGTTCGGGGTCTTCGTTGCTCTTTCGATTCCATTCTATGTTTTTTTCCTACTGAAAAGAAAACTCGGCACCGCCAACGCCGGGGCGATCGCCGCGGCCTATGGATCAGTGAGTGCAGTGACCTTTGTAGCGGCAACGAGTTTTCTCGAGGCAAAGGAACTTCATCTGGGAGGACACATGGTTGCCGTGATGGCACTGATGGAAGCTCCCGCCATCATCGTCGGTGTCGTTCTCATGAAAAAGTGGCAGAAGAAAACGGCAGAAGTCCAAAGCCTGGGATCAGTCATCAAGCATTCGTTTACGAATGGGAGTGTTCTCATCATCCTCGGGAGTCTTGCTATTGGTTTCATTGCTGACACAAAACAGGCGCAAGGCATAAGACCCTTCACAACGGATATCTTTAAAGGCTTCCTCGCGATATTTCTCCTCGAAATGGGAATGCTCACCGCAAACAGGATCAAGAGTTGCTTTAGCTATGGTCCTCTCATCGTCGGTTTTGCGATTCTCGTTCCTCTCATCAATGGCTGCGCGGTTGCTGTACTCTCTCAGTACGTCACTCACGATGTGAGTAACCGCTTCGTCTTCGCGGTTCTGGCCGCAAGTGCGTCGTACATCGCAGTCCCCGCTGCCATGAGATTAGCAGCACCTGAAGCAGATCCCGGTCTTTACATACCGATGGCGCTGGGAGTGACATTCCCCTTCAACATCACGATCGGAATGCCGGTCTATTATGCGATAGTCACTTAGAGCGGTATCTCTTTCGACAAGAGCTGAACGTTCATTGTTTCCTGCGATTTCTGCGGTAATATTTCCCGATGCAACGTCTTTTGGTTCAAACTAACTTGTATCTTCTGCAGAAGCACGATCATCTGAGAAACACCGAGGTCTTATATGCTCCGGTGTACCACAGTCAGATCCAATTTGATTTTTTTCAAAAGCGCTTGAAAGAAATTCTGAAGAAATTCCCGAATGCCCGGTGGTGTGAATACGCCGAAGATAAGGATTTCGATGTGGCACTCTCTTGGGACGCGATGCTTGAGACCGCTGCTTTTGGTGCACGGATTTATCCGGAACAAAATCGTCTCTTCTCTTCGCTCCCATTTGATCTCCCCGAAACATTCACACCGTTCAGAGCATTAGCGGAAAAAGTACTTCCGCCAAAATTCCGAGAGGCAGTGCTCCCTTGGGACGCCGATGTCATCCACGAAATAGATTACTACTTCAGAGAGAAACAGCTCCCTTTGACGTACATTGAAACACGAAACGAACTCACTGGACGAGATGGCTCAACAAAGTTTTCAGCTTTCTTGAGTTGTGGCGCGCTCGATGTGCGGTACCTCTACAATGAAGTGAGGTCTTTCGAAGAAGTCCATGGACCGACGAAATCTACGTCCTGGATTATCTTCGAGCTTCTCTGGCGTGAATTCTTCTATTGGCATTACCAGGAACACAAGAGTTGCTATTTTTCTCGCACGGGTCTCAAGGGGAAACCGGATTTTAGTCCCGTCCGGGAATACACAGTCGAAGAGCTAAGAGCACTAACGACTGAGAGATTCTTTCAAGCCGCTCTTTCTGAACTAACCCAGACTGGTTTCCTCTCGAATCGCGCGCGACAGATCTTCGCGTCGATCTGGATCAATGACCTCAATCTTGATTGGCGATCCGGCGCCCTCCTCTTTGAGCACAATCTCATCGACTACGACGTCTATTCGAATTACGGCAACTGGATGTATCTGGCGGGAGTTGGGGTTGATCCCCGGGGAAAGCGCTATTTCAACGTCGACAAGCAATTATTGACCTATGATCCCGAAGGAAAATACTTAGAGCTCTGGCGACCAAATTTTTAACCTGATCTATTACTACTTAGTTCCGAGATAGTAGTCGTCTCGAGAGCATTCCGCAGGAATATCTGCACACTGGGGATTGAGCTGTCCCGGAGAAAGTTCGCGCTTAAAATACGAATACGAAGAGCACTTCTGATAACCTTCGATCCCTATTGGACAATAACCAAAAAGAACTTTTTTGAATTGATTCGCACTCAGGAGAGATGCAGCTTCGGGTTTTGGTTTTCTGACGATGGTGAGCTTATCCCCGGTGAGAGTAGAAACTGCCTGCGGAGATGTTCCTTCCACGAAGCTTTCGGTTTTTAGACCTTGGAGTTGAGAGCAGGGATCATTGTGGCCTTCGAGATATCTTCTTCGCTCCGGGGGAGTGCTATTCCAGAATTTCTGGCACGTGCCACCACAGCTGCACACTGTCGTTTTGCCATAGACGTCTTCAAAGTAAGTGCTCGGAAGTCCCATGAGGGTATTCTTCTTCGGGATGATTCGGCAGGTTTCCTGCTTCCCATTACTCGATCGGAGAGAATCATCGTACTCATCCACTAAACCGAGCATGTGGAACACTTCGTGCGTAATATTCGCACAGTCCATCGTCGAAAAATTGAGCATGTTGCTGGGAAGCTTCGGCTTCAGCACATTGATGGTCAAGCTCTCCGGAACTTCGATTGGCGGCAGCTCTCTGGCAGAGAGAGAATCAATGATCTTTATCTCCAATACTTCTCCATCGGGGCCACGTGTTTTCGTATTGGCCATCTTAATACAGCCAAGAACCTGCTCTTTCATTTCCAAAGCGCGCGGAGTATTCGTCGCACCCGCTTCAACGAAATTGAGATTGAGTATCGCTTGATAGTGATTTTCACCTACTCTCTTCATCGCATGACTAGACAACAGACCCGTCCAGTTTGGCGGTCGGCTGAATTTCTTGACCTGACCTACCTTCAGCGGTAGCCCCTGGCACTCTCTTGTATTCATGGATTTTAAAACGGTCTCCGAGAGAGACTTCGAAAAAACTTCGGCACCATTCTCAGAGTCTTCAGAACAACCGATCTCGCTCGCGCAAACAAAGGCAGTTGGGAAAATGAGAAGAAATAGAAGAGCACTCATCCGATTCATGCTCTCCTCTTCGGATTCCCTAGATGAAACCTGACGAATGGAGATACCCGAGCAATCAAGACAGGAACTCTTACTTGCCGTCTCTCATGAAAGCACGTACCCGTTCGAGTACGAGGGTCAAATCATCCGGCTTCTGGTAAACGTGATCAACACCCACCAGATCTTCAAATTCTTCCTTAGGCCTTCCTGAATAATAACAGAAAGTAATTGGGGATTTAGTCTCCCGAATGTGCCGCAGAATCTCAGATCCCTTCCCTCCGGGCATCCAGTAATCGGAGATCACAAGACCCACGTCATGCACCTTGAGCATTTGAATGGCATCACGAGCACTGAGGGCGAGGATCAGGCGCTGATCGAACTCCGACAAGATGCCCTCGAAGACCTCAATCAGTTCACTTTCATCGTCGACGAATAAAACTTTTTTTGACATATCACCACCATTTCTTCACTTTACGTATAGTATGAG
>JAULBW010069003.1:0-32393 GCA_032358265.1 Vaucheria bursata | reverse complement strand
ACTTCTATCAACACAAGTCAGTAAATGTAATGTACATGTTTCATTCTTGTTCATTGTATTTTGAATTCCTGACACTTACCTACTTGGGCATTCACATTTGACAGCCTAACATAGCAGCAAAACTATTGAAGGTGATTGAAACATAAAATATCTCTGATATTTTAAGTACATTAAATAGTGAATTTTATCACTCTAAACTAACGAACACACAAAAGTTCATAACCTTTTTAGAACCAGCGTCATCATTGTGGAAAATTCATGCTTCAGCATCCTTACTTGAGTGAACATCAAGCCAATGATTGAATTTCTTTTGTTAAAAAATTTTTCTCTTTCCCTCCCTAAGTGCTTTTCAGAATTGATATATATTAATTAAATACTTTAACTTATTTAAAATTGTTTTAAACTCTAGCAAACACCAATGTACATTTAAATGAATTGCTATAAAAACCGGCCAAAAAATAAACAATTAATTGCTCTCGCTTTATTAGTACCACCATATCACTTTGACACTGAATTACAACCTTATTCTAAAATTGTATTGATATAAGGAACTTGTAGGAAACAATTCATCGTAGCATTTCAGATCAAATGCAAACTAAATTTTTCCAAGTCAATTGACTTGTAGTCATCCAGAGGTAACGACTTGTTTTCAAGTATTTGTTGTTTGAATATTAGACTTTAAAGATAACTATCAGTGCTTGGATAGAATTTGGCCCATACATTGTTGTTGGTAAAATTCCAACAACAATACTGCCTATTGATGTTAAGTCAAGTTTACTCCACATGCATTTGTTGATCATTTGTTTACACCTGCTAGCTAAGTAGTTTTTTTTAACAATAATACAATTTTAATAAAATTTCTCAAAGTGATTTCTGCTTTGTTGGGTAAAAAAGCCATTGGAATTGGTTCATTGTTTAAATCCCACCAACCTCAGCCATTGTAAGACAAACTCCACCATAAAGTTTGTTTTTCATATTTACCCCAATATTTTAGCATCCAAACATCAGATTTTTTAGGTTTGATACAAACATGCTAGTTGAGATAAGCAAAGGTTATCCACTAGTATTGAAAGTCAGTCTTACATGACCGCTAGAACTTGAATGCTTTTGAAATTGGAGGAATGACGGTGTAAAAGAAAACAATTGCAAGTTAGTATAATTTTTAGGACTGTTAAATAATTCTATCATATAAGAACCCTGGGGATGTTACTTTTTAAACTAATGCTCTTTATTGTTCTTGCAGACTGTACAATATTTCCTTTGATGAGATGCTCCATTTACCACTGAAGAAATTGCACATCTAATGGAAGTAAGTAATAGTACATGAACTTTCATCATGCTAGTACACAGTAGATTATGCGCAAGATTCATACTTTGTGATATGCTGATATGTATCAGGTTCCTTGTAGACTTTAGAAAGATGAAACATTTATTATATCAGGATATTATTCTAAAATAATTTTAAATTACATAACCTGTTTATAAGAAACAGATTCTGGTTCTAGATAAAATTTGAATATATAACAGAAATTTTCCGCTCAAATTAAAAAAAACTCATGTACATGATGGCCAATTTTCATCTTGCAATCAAGCATATTTTGAAAGTGACTGAAGTAAGGATTACTTTGACTAAAATTCAACATATAGAAAAAGTATGACCAACAGATGAAACATATAGTTCAATAAGATTCAGACTTCTTCAAATTTTGGTAGTGGGTTGTCCAAAAATGTACCCACGATATGCTTCTACAATAAATAATATTTGTCTCTGAATTTTGTGAGGTAGATTGTAATCAAGATAATGTAATTTCATCTTGAGCACGTACAAAAAGTTTTCTTCAGTTGATGAAGAATTTATAGTGAGAGATTGTAAAATGGCTAGTTCTTTAATAAGTCAAAGTTAACTACAAAAAAATTGTAAATTTATTTGTTTTGGTCATTTAACCTAAACAAATATTTGAATTTGACAATTATGAAAACAGTCTACAGGAGTGAAATCTCTGAAAAATTCCAAAAATTTAAATAAGTTTTGAAATTTGATGTAGAGGACTTTATGAATGTACCGGTCAGCAACACTTGTATAATACTATCTATCCAATTTCTATATACGTTTTAAAATCAACGTAAATAAGTCGAGCAAAAATATGATGAAAAATTTCAATCAAAATTATGTAGAATGAAAAAAATTAATACTATTTTTCAAAAATACTATTTTATGATGTAGATTTCATATTGCATAAATAAATTTGTACAATATAAAATATGCCTATCAACTTTGTATAAATATTCATAGATCGATATTTATGCAAGCGGGCAGAAAAGAAATAGACCAATTATTTGTATGCTAAATTCAAATATCGACAAATGCGCCATTGAAAATATAATATTCTTAAACACATCAGGCCTAGATTCAAATTTTTTTGCTTCAAGTACGTAACGCTCGTAATTAACCTACACATCAAATTTTTGGAGTTCTAGTTCAATATCGATGTATTCTATAAGGACTCCTTATTCATCGATAGTCGAATATCGGTAAATATCCTTGCATTGACGTGCTAGACGAAGTAGGCCGTAACTTTCAGCAAATTCTTGAAGCTCTGAAGCACAGTTTTCATCCTCCACAGCATAGATTCCTATATTCATATTGATGGTAATTATACATATGTCCAATAAAGTTAGCCATTCCTTGTATGGTTTCAAATTTTTATATAATCGTACATTAGATCGATATTCATTAAACTGATACCATTGGTAAAACTAAAAATTATCAGTAAATCGAATATATCGGATTAGAATGAAAGATATCGATTTACATTGACAAGGGAAGGTTGGTAGAGTTTAAAGCTATCAACTATTATTTTGAATACCCTTAATTTTTATCCCATTAATATCTATAGTTATTAACTGAAAATTGGAATCTACCTAAATACCAAACTTTACTTTTATGTTCTTCAAAAATTCTCGCATTCGTATATTTTCTGGCAATCTTAAAAATTCGAAATAATCAATCTGAAATAAAAAACTGGATTGCACTGACCCAAAATTACCAGCAAAGTTATCAATGTTATGATACATGTTAAGATAATACCGACCAATGAATTTGAAAAATAGCTTTCAAATTTTGAACTTCTTGAGAGGCGGCAATATTGGATGCTGTCCACTGAATTTCAACCCAATTAGATACATATGATTCCCTTAACAATACTGCACATGGCCTTATATTCGTGTCAAATTCCACAGTGATGAAGTCAATGACTTTATGTTAACTTCGAATATTACACAAGGTGTTGAAATTACATCATGTCTTAAACTGTGATATATTCTGACTTCATGGCTTTCATTTGTTATTTCTAGGTAAGTTATTCTAATCAGTTCTAAATCTACTGAGTTTGCTCCATGAGTCCCAAAATTCCCAATCATAGACCTGGCCAAATGATACCCAGTATACAACCAATGCGACTGCAAATAAATAATGGCTATTATATTACCTAGAGCTCGTTCATAGGATACCACTAAATTATCCATTCCCATTGCTTGTGCTGTGGTTAAGACCCCCCCGAGAGCACTCATATCAGATGCAACGTGCATTGGAGGATTCACTGAACCTGAGTAAACATGCTGTAAGAGCAATTCAAATAGACTTGGGTCCCTCAGCCCATCGGTCACAAATCCACTTAAATCGATAGTGGGAAGGTTATTTCCCCCCTCCCGGGGCGCATGCGACTCGCTGAAGGATCCACATAGCATCGCTCGGAAATAGTCAAAGCGGCAAAGAAGTGCTTTGTGAACGTTGAATGTGATCATTCCCGTAGGAGCATCTGCGTCTGAAAAGCAATAGTTGAATTGTGGATATACGTATCAGTATTTATGTATCTATGCATAATACGAATATACTAAGGACTAAATTTGTAAGTGCCTAAACACTTCACTTTGCGAATCAATTCAGTTCAGATTCATAGCTCGACACTTATATATTTCATGATTCAATTCAGTTCTTCTTAAAGTCGGTATAACTCAGCTGATATTACAGTTCAGAAAAATACCTTTAAACTTTAATTGAACATCAGCATGTTTTCCGGATGTAAGTAGTCCATGCATATCACTCATAAATGTAGATGGGGGTAATTCCACTAATACAGATCCCTTAGTACTGAACCACTTCTTCCGCTCCAACCAACTTTGCTCTCTGGCACATAATGCTCCAAGACGACTTAAACCGATTGAAAGTGCCAGCTTTCCGAGAGAAGACAACTTTCTTTCATTTGATAATTTAAGCCTAGCATTTGCATTTTTATGTTACCGTATTAATGAGTGTGTAAGAGCAAATATGTACTAGTTTAGAATCCAAATAAACTTTTCGATTGTACAATTAAAACAATTCCTGATGAGACGGCTATGGCAATTTTAAAAACATCTACTGCATTCATTACTGTATACATATATATCACATATACTAACTAACCGATCTGTGTAAATATATACTACCAACGCCATCAAGACATCATAATTGAGACCTTCATGAAGATCCAGTTCAAATTCAGCAACGGGTACTTTATCCGTATCTGCATAAATTAAAATACAGAAAAATTTCATGTAGCGACAAGGAGAAAAAGCAGAGGGAGAAGTCCAAGTACACAATTAAACTTCATTTGAGCAATGTCCATGAAAAATTTCATGCAACTGCATGTTCGAACCCTGCTAGTAATCTAAGAAAAGTATTATTACACTAGTCTACTAGTATAAAAACCAATACTGTAGAATTTCTTTAATTAATAGCACCCGGACTAAGCAATTCAAGAAGAAATCAATGAAGATGTGCAAGAAAAGTTGCCACTATCGGCAAAGGACCAGATGGGCAGCATTAGTCAAGAATTGTTGCTATCAAATATTAATAGGATATAAATTTGACAAGGTACCGCAGTAGAGAGCATGAATACCACTTTCCCCCGAATATATCAAATACCAAATTTTAAACTCTGTTGTGCTCTAAATTCCCGAAACTCGATTTTCATCTTGATTTTCAGTATGAAAACTTGAACTTTATGCTTACGCATCTCTCGTAGAAAATTTCTGCAATATGAAGTTTGACGGAGCTACAAATTTAGTATGCGTTATACTAGAGGAAAGACAGTCTGCAAGATGTAAACTATTATGAACCTTCTGAATCCATACGTCGTGCAGCAGCTGCTAGATTTCCTTCTAACTGGGGGCACCTTGCTGCTATAATACACCTTAAAAAATATATGCATATAATATTGAAAACATGCATGCACTGTAAACTTTGAATGTAACAAATTTTTTGGAACAACTTAGTTCATTTGTAATGTTTGAAAATCCGAAGCTGAACCTGGACATGGACTAATTTTTCATTTATTTGCTTTGAGAGAAAATTCTTTAAATTGAATTGATTATGTCCACAGTTTATAATACACAAATCCATCGATATATCAAGAAAAAGAAGGGAATAAACTTTTATAGTAGACCAAACTCGAAAGAAAAGTGAAGCCCATGGTGAGTGGAGTGCATATGATATGACTGCATGAATTTTTTTCATCTTAACAGTTATGTCCGAAGTAACTTCAAGCATAACTATCACTGTATAACACGCTAACTGCCACTACACTGAGATAGAGAAGTTGTAAGGATACCAGAATGACGTAAAGGCTACTGCACTAGTACATATAAGTGAATTTTCAATGCATGCCACAGTAAATTTCGGTATGACACACTGTCGACACCGACATATTAAAGTGTAATATCAGAAAATTGAAACTGAACTTTGCACAAAATGGCATTTTTATCTAATTGTTAGAAGCAAAAATTCACTGAAAGCAAATTTGTTATATTTGAAATTTATTGTATGTTAATACATACCTATGAACAAAAATTGAAGAATTTTCTTCTGGCATTCCTCCAACAATAGCAACTCTAGCATTGGCAAGTTCTGGATCGTTAATAAGCAGTTCTAATACAGGTTTACCCAATGGCGATCCGTCCATTAAATCAGCAACTGCCAGTGCATGTTTCATACCCGCACTGACTTGTTTAACACCTGTCAACCCAGGAACCAGTTCGGGTCTCGGAGAAACCCGCATTTTCCCGCCTAAAATCAGACATATGTGCACACATATTATAATTTTATAGTAAGATGTACAAAAAAAATGTCATTCATAGTAAGTAACTAATGCATGGACTCGATTCAACTTGAATTTTATAACTGTATTACGCTGTCCTTGGAATTTTTTCCTAAACGAAAGGTAACAGTTATGGAAAAATGCACTAAAACTATTCTTTTCAAATAAATACATGCAAAAGTCAGGTTGACCTTTTGTACTCAATGAAATTCCAGGGTTAAGGCAGAAATACTGGTGCGGTCACTGAGAAAATTGCACAAATCAGTCTGCATATCGATCAACTGAACGTAAATCTACATCAACTGAAATTTGGACTCAATTAAGAAACTGCATTCAATAAGAGTGCTAAAATTGTGGGATTTTTTATGGGTGTTTCTGTGGTTAAACTACAAGACAATTATTTGTTGCCATATTTTTTTAAATGTGCTATGACATGGGATTTATAAAAATTTTAAAACTATCAAGTAATTTTCTCCAGGAACAGTTTTATCTAATTTCATATAAGTATATATAATCTAGATGAAAAATTACAAGAAATACCTCCTAATACGCCATACCCATTCCATCCCCAGCTATACAACCGAGCATCTTTTGAAATTGCCTACATTTAGGAAAATACAAAAAAAAGTGAAAACAAAGTTAGATGTTCAACTTGCTCTTTTATATAGTTTAGAATACTTGATCATTTGGTGCAAATATAGAATTCTTTAAATATTGTTTTGTAAACAGAGAGAGGTTAAGAAGCTTTATGATATGATGAAAAATAAAGGCACTAAAAGCCTAAATACGAAATAAAACTGATATAGCCGCTTTTCTTAATTTGACCTATTAACATAATATCTGAAAAGCTGCTAATACGAATATTTTTCCTCGTAAATATATAAAAACTTTGTCTATGATTGATATTGACAATTATTGTTCTGAGCAAATATCTATTGTCCTAATCTGTCATAACTCAGATTTATCAATGAAATAATTTTGAAAAAATTCTCTGAGCAAAAGAAAATTTAGGGCTAGTTTACTGGTCAACTTTTCATACAAAGCAAGTATATATAAATATCAATAATATGAAATACCAGTACATGACAAGTATCTAAAAGAGTTGGTTGAAGATACAGGTAGCCTTACTGTTCGGTTCATGTGGTTCATAAAGACTGCTACCGATTCATAAACAGTAAATGCTGCATATAACAAACCTATAAGGACTGATACTCAGTTTGTTATATCCGAGAAAACTGCCATACTCGAAAATCCATGGCTGGAGATGGCAGAATATGGCTTTTTTACATTCTTTATAAGTGAAATTTTATTACAATCAAATTTGTTACATCTAGCGTTTACTATATAGTAATGTAACGGCAAGCGCATTAGTTGGCATTATTGATACAAATGTATGCATACGTACAAGTGTGAAATTACCACCACATGTTGCTTTAACTACATGTACTCCTTCTAGTCCATTTATGAGTCGTGGCCTGTAGTAGTAAAATTGCTCCCGGAGCACTGCACTTCCATGCCTATCATCTGGATCATTTTATTTTAAGATATAAGACATATGCTTAGTAATCAGTAGTATAAGCTACTTCTTTGAGTAAATTGACAAAGAAGACAAAAAAATACGTAAGTGTGCATGTGCATAGTACATATTAATATATTTGCATGTACCGCTGTTTCCTTGCTGATTATACTCCGAATGCCCCCACCCGTACACCAATCCATTAGCCGTCACAGCAATATTGTTGTTAGATCCACATGCAATATCAATTACCTCTGTAACACAGCACAAAAAAGGCAATAAGAAATATGTTAGGAAATAGCAAATAACGAGCTGTAAACGTTGACTATTCAATACATCTGTTTTGCTCTATTACTACATTGATTCATAGCAAAAGAACATATCAATTATAAAAATCACATATACGACATAATGCCATTATATGTTATGAGTTACAACATAATGCGCAACTAACAAACTGTTACGGAATAATCAATTATATAATGGTAACACAGTATTTTGATTATGAGCAATAACATAACAACTAATATGCTGTTGTTGAATAATCAATGATTACATCACATTAACTTAGCCCACATCAATATTAATTTTGAGAAACAACATGCAGACATACAGCTTACCACTATTTGATGATTTTCTATCATCCAAGGCTTCATCTATACGGTTTGGATACAAATTTGCCCTCCTATGTTGACCAGTTCCGAGCTGTCCTAGGGCACCGCTACCCCAAGAATACAGTGCAACTACTGTTATCCCATCCTTGTCTGCTGATTCTGCTACACGAGCCACTGTATGCTGGAAAATCGTAAAAAACACAAGTGGGTATTGTAGTAATACATTTCAATACGAAGATTGGTTAGAAAGACACACAATGGGCCAATAAAATGTCATGTTACAACTATTCTTTTCCATCCAACGTATCAAATGAGGCAGGCATTACATTTTAAGGGGGTGATCAATAGTAAATTGAAATATTAACTGTGCTTTTCTTCTCTTTGGATAATTTCATATTAGTGAGATTTGGCTCATTTTGTACTTGCTTATATTGATGCAGCCAAGTAAAGAATACAATAAAGAATTCTGGGCATTAATATCCATGTAGTTGCAGCATACTTTAAAAGCAGCCTAACATAGTAAACAATCCAGTATACTGGTCATTATTGTACACATGGTAATAACATACAATCCAGTATACTGGCAGTACACAAACGAGCAAAATAGTATAGTATACAATCTAGTATACTAGCCATTACTCTGAATGCAGTGAAAGCATACTTTCTGGAACAACATGAACCATGTTGAAAAGTAACTTTCTTTTCTGTTTGAAATGTATTGTAATTATGTTATAGCATAAACTCAAATATAAATACCCACAATGCGATTGAAATAAAATTAACTTCGATTTCATAATTCATGTAAGATTTCATTAATTTATTTTATCCTTGAAGTCCAAATAGAAAATGAATCAATTTAAAATTATTCTAAATTTCAGGAACAATTATAGTATTGGCTACCTGTTGTCCACATGCAACCTGCAAAACTCTGTGCTTTGCTAAGGCAGCCACTAGATTGAATTCCGGTACATATCTACGATGACCCATTCCTAAAAAAAACTCACTTTTCATCTATTTTGAATATGCCCTCATTAAGACTTACAAAATAACATACAAATAAGAATTATTATTTTTCCTATAGTACTATCAAAAGATATATTGTACCTATGTAATCATTAAAATTTTAGATTTTTGTTGAATTGTATTTTAATATATCATTCATATCACTTAAGTGGAAAATTGGTGCAAGTACTACAATCTATGAATATTTTTTCTAGCTTTCAGTGGATATATATTACAGTTAATATTCCATAAACTTATATTGTCGGTTACATCAAAAATTATCGGTTAATTGAATATATAGCAGATCAATGATATAGGTACACATTATCAGAGTGAGATAGGTGGAAGGCAGGCTATCAAATAACGAAATATATCCGTTAGTAAACCATCAATTTATAGAATATCTACTATATATCATTTTTCATGAAATATAATTTGGGGAAATAATGGATGCATTGCTTTTAATGATAACTTTTCCACCGTATTATTGAACGCTACAACAAAAAATGAGGTTAGTGAAACTTTTTACTTGCTAATCCCTCAATTAACACTTGGCAAATAAATACCTAATAAGAAATTATTGAAATAACTTTAAAATATTAAGTTTTAAGCAATTTTCACTGATAACGAATATACGAAAAAGAAACTATACGTCCGACTTCACCTTCTCGGATATAACAAATGATTTGGTATGCGCGACAAATTCATTACACTAGGTATTTTCTGTATAGCTTAGATGCCAAATTTTAGGAGAATTTAATGCCTTAGTATCTTTTTACCTTTTTCAAAAAAATACTAGTAGTATAACCGCATGGTAGCTGATGAATTTATACGTATGCACGAAGAAACTGACAAGAGGAAATTTCTATTTGACAACTATTCCATCAAAATCGAAATAATATATCACATCGATTGGGGGCTACCACACTAAAAAAAATCCGAAACGTACAGTAAATTTTTTAGTATCTACCTAGTTGTCCGTGATCATTGTAACCACATGCGAAGAGTTGGCCATCGTGTGATACACAGCATGTATGAGCATAACCAGCACTGGCAAATACAATTCTTCTCTTCATTAAGCTTCGAACCAGAACAGGGGCAAAGCAATTTCGATGCACCGCCTCTAGACGGACCAAGCCTCCTTGAACTGCTGGAGGAGCCACTATACCCTCAGACAAATAAGGTGGACACAATGAGAAAACTTTGATATTATGAATTTGTCAGAGTTACCATATTAATTTCTAATATTAAAAAATATGAAGCTGAACAAGGACACAATGTAATATTTTCATTGAGCAGTAGTAATCATAAATGTAGAAAATAATCCTAAACTAATGGAAAAAACCAGTAAATACTTGCCAAAATTAAAAGATTGAGACATAGATTATAATACATTGTGAAATTATACTTTGTAGATCAACCCATACATACAAAAAAAATATTTATGCTGTAAAGTCTAATTCATTGTGTCTTGGGCTGCCAGCCAATGCCAGAAACTTTAATACATATATATATATATATAAGCTGAAAAAGTAATGTAAAATGCTTCTATACGCTGAAATCCCATGATTAGTTCACATTCGATTACCAAATTTCTCGGATTGACGCAATTTCTTAGTTTATACAGTATTTCAGATAACCCGGGTGAAAATTAAATCACCAAGTTTTTTTGCTGAGAGTCAATTATTATTCTCAGAAATGCGCCTGAAGTCGGGATACAAACTGGTTAGTGCAATTTTGATCAGTACAGCATTTTAATAGGCCAAACAAGCAGCATTAATTCATGAGAATTCAGCAAATGTACATTGAGAAATATATATATATATATATATGTATTTTTTCATTATTCACGCACCAACACCAATGTACTCAATATCTTCAGATTGATCTTCAGCAGAAAGCCACTGAAACACATATATTTTTCAACAGATTCATGAGCATACAGGAGGGAAAAATGTTTAAAAGTAATATTGCAATGGAGGGAAGGACAAATTTACTGTCAACTATGGCAAGAGTGCATTGTACTGCGTAAGTTGCGGATACAACAAATCTGAAGGGATAAATATGTTTTATCCAAAATTCCTTTCATCTGAAAATCTGAAGCCTTACTTGGTACATATGACTTCTTAATTTATTCGTTTGAAGTGAAAATTCACTACCGAAAAATTCTTTATATCCGGAATGTACACAATACATTCCTATGCCCATATGTATCTCTATGTATACCAAAATTTATTTATAAATATTTATGTTTGCATCAATTAGTGAGCACATACCACAAAATTACACCATAGTTTCATCAAAACAAAAAAAAAGTTTCGATTTATAGTTAACATCAGATATAACAAATTTTTTAGACAAATTTTCACTTCCAACAAATGCACAAAAAGCCATATTGGGTCAAGTGCCAGGTTTTCGGAAACAAATAAATTTATTATATATATTTATATAAACTAGGAACATTTGAATAAAAATTCTAGAAAGTTTCTTACCCTTTGAGTTGAGTTGTCAATAATTCGATTCAGTATCTCAGTCTGCTCTTCATTTCTACGATGTCGACGCATACCAGGTAGATGTCCAGCAGCATTATCCTCCTCTAATAAGAATAATTAAAGCAAAAAAAAGAAATTTGGAACCTTTCATATTATTTTTTTCCCTTTTGAAAAGTACAGTATTTTTGCTACAAAATGTAAAAAGAAAGGGAGGTGAAATTTTGAAACAATCAAGTTAAATTAATTATTTCCTAGCATTTCACTTTCTTTTTTCTTTAAGCATAATTAGAAGACAAAAAAGTCCCAATTTAATCTCTCTTAGAGGATATTCTTTTGCGCTTACAGCATAGAATAACAAAATTTGTACGCAGAATATATAGATATTATAAATAAATAGAAAAATGTGTGCATTTAAAATTACTAATTTTTATAAATATTGTAAAATTTTAGACAAAATTTATATCTAAATTTCTGCAATGAATTTGGAAAATTGCCTTCAGGTCCGCAAATAATAATAACACTAATTGGCAATAGTATATTAATCTGAACTTATGATGTTGCATATGAAATCTAATAAAAATTATGCGGATAACATAAGTTGCATGATTCTCGGAAAATTGCGATATGGATTTTCAAAGAAAAGTCATATTTCGTCTACAAAATTACATAGGCCAGAAAATGAATTTCGCCGCTTTCATTTTGTAATTTTATTTGTCCAACATTGACCAAACACGCAGTTTTCTCAAAGTAAAATCAATCTTTTAATATTTTTATCTACAAAACTGTGTTTGATCATCAAATTATTTATTTACCAATCGACTTTCTTAAAACAAGCAGAAAACTTAAGCGCCCTTACCTTCCAAGTCGACTTCTCCACTGATTCTACCCCATTGGTACACCAACCCTGACGATGTAAGTGCCAAAGAGTGGTACGATCCAGCAACTACTGAAGAAACATTACATTGCTGGAGGGCCAAAACGTGTACGGGAACGTCAGAATACGCTCGCTCCCCATTACCCAACTGTCCTTCCTTTCCTCGGCCAATTGTAAGAACCTCCCCGAGACTCGTAACTAGAATGCTATGAGCATCACCTGCTGCCGTCCATCGAATCTCGTCTAAATCTTCTGATATAATTCGAGGCTTTTTCACGCTTTCAGATAGAGCACTCAAACTTCTGTGGGTGGTCTGACTGTTCTCGGATGATATTCGATTTACGATACCAATCTGTCCAGACCCATTATATCCCCAGCCGTAAAGTGCCATTTCGCTCTAAATTTTGATCTAGTATGTACCTGATCGCTTGCAATAATGAACTATAATTTATTAAAATCTCAAATTCCTCAACAAGAATTATTAAAATAAAATCATGACGAGAAAATAATTGTAAAATTGGATTTGCAGAGAAACTTCTTCGGCTTCAACTTTTCCTCATCGATCATACATGCTCTAATCCAATTATAGCGGAGTGAAAAAGGAGGAGTACGGAGGCTCAAATAAGACACATCAAACTATTCAAGTATAACTCTTTGACGTTATGTGCGTAGATGTCCTAGTTAAGGAGACCTCCTCATGTAAAAACAAAATATTCAAGAAAATATCAAAAAATTACTCATTTAATTTGATGAACCTATAAATTTTGCAAGCCTGCCGTTCAAGTTTTATGCAGATTAAAAAATTGGTGCATTGCTGTCCATTTATGAATTTTTTTCTCAAGAAAATCACTTAAAGGCACCAATTAAGTTTCTAGTCATTAATGTTACAAGGTATCCATCTATGACAGGTAAAATAAATACAGAAAGAGTGTGTTGTTTTGTCAGCCATCCATCCATTCTACTGAAGTATCCGGATGCAAGGCATCTAAACAATGAAGTTTCACTGCAGAGTTATCTCCCAGTAAGGTGCACACCTAATGCATGCATCCAACTAAATATGCACCTGTTTAACTGCGTGTTAGGAATTAACCGGTTAACGGTTAATCCTATAACTATGTTAGCTGCATCATTGTTTCTGTTCTGAGTTTAAGAATTCTGACTGCTGACATCATGTTCTCACTTTAGCCAATAGAATAGTGCCACAGCACAATTATTACTGGTCCATCATATGATTGAATAATTGTCTGTCTTGCATTGCTAGAAGTGAACTCTAGCAACGCAGTAATATATTCTGTATGATTTATGTTCAAATGTCTGTTTGTATTACACTGTGCATACCAGGTTAGTACACACAAAATTCTTTAAAAGTCAATCAACTTTGTTTAATACCGTCAATATCAAATTTACGGTTCATTCTCTGGTTGGGATAAAAAGTGGCATCTAATGCTTTAAATGAATTTATCAATGATTTTGAACTTTTTAGACTCACTTCTTTCCCTTGATTATAAAATCCAACATTTGCACATCATATTAATTCTTCAGTTGAATCTTGCTCCTTCAAAAACTTTGTATACGTGAAATCCTGCAGCTAAGTTTATATTATGTACTAAAGTTCAATTTGTACATTTACTGGGATATTACAGTAAATGTTTATGCCCTAGTATATTCAAACCTCAATAAAGAGCATACAAATTTTTAACTTACAAACTAGCCAATGTTGCAAAATACTTTTTTCCAAAAAAAGGCTGTTTAAAATATCAAGTTTGACTTGAAGCTTCTACCAACTGTATTTACAACAATAACTCATGCATTTCTGATAGTGTTGACTCCATTTTAAAAATGAATTGTATTAAAATAATAGAGAAAAATTGTACTTTAAACTACATCAAAGCATCCAAAAACTTGACACATATTTGATATTATTGTATTGGGTGCAATATTTTATGCTACTTATTGCTATTTCTACCAATTTTTCCAGAACATTAAATAATTAATGAACTATTTTTTACTACTGAGTAAAATCAAAACTATCAAGTATCTAAATCCCTTACTTTATAAAATGCATGTAGAATTTTTGTTGTTGAATAGGATTAGAAAAGTATTCAAAATTAAAAAAAACAATTTAGTAGCATTGGTATTTCTATAGTGCTAATTTAACTAATAAAATTATGACAAGCTTTCAACCAGCATTGACCATAAGTCACATTTTCATACTATTAATAACAAAAAATCTATGAGTATGGACAAAAAAAGTTTCCCGAAATGCATTTAAAAGTAGGCTTAAAAACCTGAAAGGAAACAGACAATAAATAGTTACAACTACATGCATATATCACTAAAAGTAGTACCTCTATAAATCAAGTCAAGTTAGTAAAAAGTCAAAGAGTAATCTAGCTTAAAAATGGCATGCAGTCTTTTTATCCATTTTAAAAGTTTAATTTTTATAGCCACTGTATAGACTAGTTCTTTATTTTAAAAAGTACAAAACAAAAAAAATATGCAATGCTGCTTTGTTACAAAATGGCATGCTTTATTAATTCAAGAAAAAAAGGACTGTAATTTGGCATACTTGTAATGCACAAAGAAAGTCATGCCTCTACAAAATACTTTATAAGATATTGAATAAATTTTTCATTACTATAATTTTTTGGTCTTGCCAAAGCATAACTCATTGCAATTATGTATTACTTTTTCACCTTAAAGTATATTTCTTATTCCCAGTATAACATAGCATGAGAGTTTTAGGATGAATTATGCAACAAAACTGCAGCATGCACTTTTTTACTACTTGTATAGCCAGTTTAGTGCTGCTGCAAGAGTGTAATGTAAATGTAGAATGAGCTCTTTTTGCATTTTTTTGCAGCATATTGTTTAATTCATAGTGATTTGGTTTCTTTAATCTTAAAAATAACACTGGTTGAAGCATCAGTTACATTTCCAGAATGAAACTTGATTTTAATAAACCAGAATCCTAAGTCCCAAGTACACTGTACTTTGTGTACTCTATAACTCAATATAGAATTTTAGTTAAATATCAAATGTAGCAAATTTATTAATTGCAAGTTTCAAATCAATTATAACTCTAATAGTTTTAAATATGATTTATCATGCCACAACTTATCCAGTCATAATAAATGCTGGCTTAAATTGAATTAAACTTTACATGGAACATTCAGGTAAATGTAAACTACGGGTAACTTTATAAGGTGCAATAGTTTTAAAGTAGGTCCCAGTTTTCTGAACCAAACTTAGCTTGAAATTTTTTATTTTCACTTATGAATTTTTTGTTTAAATTGATACCCTTATTGATTTTGGTTCACTGATATACCTAGATTTCTTTAAAAAATAACCTACAAAATGCTTTCAGCCCTTTTGAATAGCAAACGCTTGAAAGTAACAAGGTGATTAAATGGTATTATGACAAAAGTCATATGATAAAGTTGCAATACATGTAAGTTTTCTAAAGAATGAGCACACAACTAAATTGAGATATTATACCTAAATTTAATACTTTCAGTTATGATTTTAGAGGAGCTGCAAATGAATATGTACCAAAAGTAAAAAATTGTTGTAAGCTGAGTATTTGAATCAAATTGTAAATATGAGAAGGGTTTAAACTACTTAGGAATTTATTGTTGATATTAAGCTAACAAGTATTAGTAGTTATACTAAATGCTTGATATTAGTCAACCATTGATGCAACACTATGAAAAGACAAAAGGTTTTTGGCATTGTGCAAGTCTTTACAAAATACTTCAAACTCTAGTGGAGATATGAGTAAGTCATCTCAATTGAGGCTCAGCAAATGTTGCCAAGAAATGTAGTGTTGCTTTGTCTTGCACTATTTTTAAAATTTTAAGAGTATTCAATAAGCAAACTCTTACAAGGCATCTGCTATTTTCTGTTTCCTGCAGTTGCCCTATATGCATTAGCCCCTCTTGTTTGAAATCAGTGCAAGGATCTCTCTTTCAATTTCAAAGAAGAAACCACCAAAAATAGTTTTGTCCCTTTTTGTCCATGGGCAATTATAATTTACGTGCATTACTAGTATTGGGGACTGTTAAAAATAGTAAAAGCCCGCAAAAAAATAAAGAAAAAATGGAGTTCTCCAATGTTAATTCTTGTGGATTGTTAATATAAATTCTACTACCGCAGACACACCTTTGGGAAGTAAAACCAACCATTTGCGCTAAATGCATGAATTTTTTTAGCACAAGACTCATAGTATGTAATATATACTGGGCAAATACTCATATAGGCAATCTCAAGTTGTGCTTTTGCCAAAGACAGATTAAATTATGTCTCTGTGACTTCTTTATTTCTGATGGTCACAGGTCTTTTCTGGAATTGCAATCCTATTTCATTTGAGATTTTTGTTCATTTTCATATTGATACATTGCCACATAAATTTGATACAATCAATGGAACATTGGATTACTTTTCTTGTTAGTCTTTTCTTGCGGGTTTTATCATTCATATTAAAGTTGTGATATGCTTTTCCTGCATTTTATATAACTTTTGCTAAATTTGGAATAAAATAAGAATAAGTAAAGAACTACTCCACAAATTAAGCCTTGTAAGTGTGAAAGATTTAAAAAAATTAAAGTATTAACCATAAATCGAGGTAAAATCAAACCAGTAACAAGATCCTCGTTATGAATTTCAAATCGGTACAAGAATAACATAATTGTAATTGAGATTCATATTTTTATCCGTTGGAAAATTTTCTAACTTCTGATGGATTGAAATATTTTTGTGGGATACGATTCTACTTGCCTACACCATCTAGAAAATCACAAAGTCCAAAAATAAACATGTACAAACGAATATTGTCCAATCTAGACTAATCTAAGAATGGCTTAAATCGATCCATTACAATGATTTGCAGTTTTAAAGGTAGTTTCATTATTTACGTATATGCATAAACTTGCCTTATTCTAGATAAACTTGCCTAATACGGGCCAAGTCGATGCCATAAATATTTTATGTTCGTATGTAGTCTTAATTGTAATTTGCAAGAAGTTCAATTTCTCCCATGTATGTTTTAGAACTTTCGTGTCAACATTTGATGAATTAATACCTAATTCAAATGAAATAAGCGTATTCTCTATTATAAACTATAGTTATCACTGGATGTTCTAGTTTAAAATTCTAGAAAAAGTAAGGGTCTAACATTGTATCATTTTGCTCTAGTTGTGCAATTGATTCAGAAGTTGTATATTTTTTCTTGTAATATATAACTATTTGGACAAATTTTTCATTTTTAATCTAATTTATTAGAAATATATGCATGCATCACAAAAACTGGCAACATATTTGAGGATTAATTATTTCCAAGGGACAACGGTACTACAATTTCAACTGGTGACATCATCGGAGAATCTTTTTCCGAATCAAAAATAAAAAGATTACATGTGATTACAACCAATACAGTTTTATCACAGCCAATCAGATCTTCCAGATAATCAAAATGCATAACCGAACGTATCCACATTGAATTCAAATCTTCATGAATCTTACATAATCCAACTTCGATAGATTCTCGGTCCCGCATTGGGTCGATTAGGAGGTTGCGGGGGATTGATGGGGGCACTTGCTCATTAATTGAAACAATGTATTCATTTTCTGCTGGCCCAATTTGAACACTGATATCTGAATTCGACTCATGTTTTGCTGGTACGCATTTAGTGGGTGAATAAGAATTTTCGGATGGCCGGTTTAATGCGACTGAGCATAATGCTTCGCAGAGCTTTACAGTTACCATTGAGTCAACTGGATTGGTTAATCGTAGTATAATAGATACGTAGGTTCTGAAATATTTTACAAAGAAAAATGTGTGAACATTGCATAATCACAGGAATTATTATCAAACGGCATGTATACATACTTTCGTTAATACATAAATAATAAAAAATATAAAAGCAATGCTAAGCTCAAAAAAATTAAAATTCTAACCTAGTAAGAAATTTCAGAAACTACGACAAAGCATGCTACTAGAAATAAATATACATATTTATATATGAAAACACATATAAGAACGAACAGGCTGCATTAAATGTGAACAAGTAGCATAATACCTACTAAAAAATACAATTTTTGGGGGTTAACAAATAACAAGATATCTTAACATATAAAAGCTACAGTAGATTTAACAAGATCTGTTAACTAATACAGCTTGCATTTGATGTTAATATACGACATGACATCTTACATATACCGACTATATTGGATGTTAACATATAACAAGATACGTGTTAACGAATACTCTATAACACATGCTGCATTAAATATTAAGCTCACCCATAATAATGTACCTGATAAAAAATACAGGTCGTATTTAATAGTAACAAAGAACTAGATCCAAGGATACATTGGATGTTAGTATGTTACAACGTATCATTGATAAATATAGGTCTTGTTAGATGTTAGCTTGTAACTAGATACCTGTTAACTAACACTGGAAGTGCAGCGACAGTAATGGCTGGAACCGTTTTGACAGCACTGTTATCCTTTTTCCACCAACGTCCGTGACTTGTCATCTGAGAAGAATCACCGCTCTCAGGATTAACCTAGAAAATTCATTTAAATCAAATAGTGTGTAAATTAATTCATCAAATTTTGAATGGTAATACGGTTAAATAATTAGTTATCCCAAATCTGAATATCTGTAGATTATATTGATAGTTCTTAAAGTACAAACATAATAATTTCATTTTGTACAGAAGGCACGTCTTTTAATTGAAAAAAATAAAAGCACAAAACCTTGACAACATTCTAGAAGTTTTTAGAAACTACAGCTACGCCAATATTATAATTAAGTCGATCTAAAACGATCTCGTTATATTAGACTGGAAATCTCAAAATGCCAGCCAATCAACTGGCTGGGTTTTCACATTTCAGTGCTAATTGGTCAAATTAAGACGCCTAATAGAATCCTATCCTACTTAACGTACGCATCTGCTAAATAAACGTGAAAATTAATGTTCTGTCAACCTATTGTTCTTTATTCACTAAAATGTGATAAAAAGAACGGTTTCAAGGCCACGTAAGGCATACGTATAATGGCACTGTTAGGTCTTCTGCCCCCAATGTATAGAGTGCAAAATGAGAAATAAAAAAGTGGCCATCTGATGTAATAAGTAGCTGAAAAAAGTTATACGTCAAATTCAGCTTCTGATTTTGGGATATAATAAATAAATTCAGTAGTTCCGAAAGATTTGTCGTATCCAAAATTTACAGTAAATGTATAATCGGATAGTAAAGCAGTAACATGTTAATGTAAAAGCAGTCAACACATTAGCTTAAGAGCAATATCGACTTGTTCAAAATGAAAAATTTGAGCACCAGTATTTATAGTAGCCTTAGCTTGACAAATCATGAAAGAATAGAGGATCAGTCAAAAATGTAACTGTTCAATGAATTTTTTTAGCTAAAAAAAGCAAAATCCAAAGGGTTTTATTCAATTCATATCGTGGAATTTACAGCATCGGGTCTTAAAAATAGCATTAGTTTACCTCTGGTTTACTCATTATCCCAGGTTTCCCAGCATTTACATCGGCTATACATCTAAGCAGCATCTTCGATCTGTAAGGTACCCGTCTAGGAAATAGCCTGCTATTTACACGTCCACCACTAAACTTACCATTTAACTGATAAGATAGGATAAAGCATCTTCTTAGGCAGAGAAACTTTAAGAAACTCGTTCCGACAAACAAACTATTAAAATCGCCAACAATATTTTACAAGAGTAGAAAAGTAGCAAAAATATGCATTAGATTCCAGGTCATGAAATGTACCCAAACCAAGATACCCCTTGTATACTGCTATAACATTGTTCATTGCATAACGCATAAGGAGATTCATACTATAAGACCTCTGGTCAAAAAACTACCTGATTCCAGGCTTCAGTAGTAACAGGTCCAGTCTCTGCAGCAATTAGTTGTTTAGTACTAGCTATGCAACCCCCATCTTCAACTTGCCATGATTCTTTCGACCAATCAGAAATTCCTATTTCATTATTTACCTGAAAAAGACAATTTTTATGTATAAATAAACTTTTTAAAACAAATTGTATGCCTCAAATTTCTCTAGTATAAAAAAAAATTTTGAATGAAGACCGCTTTTACCTGCAACTATTTGTTACAGCATTTCAAAATGCACAACTTTATTATGTGCAATTTATTCAACCCGATTAAGTATACATTTTTTTGATAAAGATTTACATTTTAATCAATATTTTTCTTCAAGTGTTAAAACCGCTGATTCTTGGATAAATTTCACCTTGAAATGATTACCTTGCAGGAATGTTTTCATGAGTGGCTAATACAATTTTTGCCTCTCAAAAATTTGTATAAATTCTTATTTAGTTTTAATAGCGCTATAGGTTGTGTAGAAACATAGCAAAATGGGATTGATTGCAACTAGTGTTATTAACACTGAGTATGCAAATCAGTATAGTAAAAAGATGGATTCGTTGAAGAGGTATATAATTTGACAATTGCTACTCCAAAGGTAAATTACGGATACGAAAGGCCACAAGTTGTTTGCAACTACATAGAATTAAGTCTCTCAACTTGAACATCAATAGACTGGCCAGCTTACAAGATCACTACTTTTCTTTTAAATTGTATTTATCTCTTGCACATCTGGTTACCTTCTAAAGTTGGACAATTGAACACATGGTGCAACTTAGGAGGCTTCACTGGAAGCTGGCATTTAATGAATAATTCAATAATGAACATGGTTGCCTTTTGGAAATTAAAGAATTTTTTACTATACAAATGGCAGAAATGAGAAAAGGTCAAACTAGAAATCAAATTAATTTTCATGATCAGGCCTTAGTGACATTATCATAGAGTTGAATATTATGACAACAGTGCTATAAATATACCAAACTTTAGAATAACAAAAAATCTCTATAGCTGATATTCTAATATATTGGCAACATCTACAAATTTTTCACCCTAAATTAACTTTTTCTTTAACTTTACATTTAAAATCCTTAAAAATAATAAAAAAAGTTGTTTTGACTCCTAAAATCTGAAATGTAGGAAAGTAAACTTTGGATGTGACAAATCTGTTTAAGACCACCAAAAGAATGTGTCATACCCAAAAATCTGACACTGAGCTTGAATGCAATATGACTTATTTATATATTTGCAAATATTAGTGAAAATGTACTGAAAGTGAATTTGTTATATCCAAAGTTTACTCTACCTCATATTTTGGCGTCGGTAAAGGCATCAGTTTTTGGCCTAACTCGAGAGCCATAGCACCTCCACGATTACTGTCCAGCATCCAAGACTCTGCAACACGTGCGCATCTCGATTCAATTTGCTTCAACTCTTGGGTAATCGCAGACAATCCTGGTTCAAAATCGATTTCAATTTCATGTGTCTGCATAATGGCAAAAAAATTTTTTTTATATTTCACTCTTTGAAGCTGTGAAATTCTAGCCATGTCAATGGCAACTGTCATGACAGTTGATAAACAAAGCCTCAATTTAATAAATAAACTGTCATCACTGTAATTTTATTTATTTCTCATAGAAGATCATTATGCCCATTTTCTGTCCATTCAATGTTTTAATAAGCATGATAGGATACTCGAACCATCCTTATAAACCACTTAACTATGAAATATTCATGCAACTAGATGATATCTAAACTGACAAATTTTATTGCAAACTTGTGAAATGCTTTTTCAAATCACTTTCTTTACAAACTGCTGGCAGGTTACTAAACTCGAACTAAACAAATAAGGCCCAGAGTTGTGCTCGAAGTAACTTGGCTTCCATTGAAAGTTGACATCAATACATGATTTAACCGACCTGTCACTTTCGAACTGCACTATTTGCTGCATCGTATTAAGTTAGGTAAAAGTCGACTTGATGCTATTGGCCGAGAAACAAAAATATTTATTCCCAGTATTCTCTTTTGAGTAAATGTATGCATACATGCTACAGCATGTGTACCTGGGGAGACAAGTGTTTTACGGAATGTTTCTATAACGGTATACTCTTTCTATTTCTGAACACAGAATGATTTTTTCAACCTTCTCAATTACAATTTAAACCTTTGATCATTAGAAAAAATGAAGCTATTTCTATACTTATAAAAATTTAAGAAGAAATTGGTGTTTCTAAAAATTCCTTATATGCGCATTTATCAGAACAAGAGAATGAAATAACGTTTGCTTATTTTCTTCTCTTCCAAAAAAAAGAACAATATTTAACCTTTCAAGCCTGGAGTCTCGATCGGCTGTTTAGTACATGATCCACCTCAAGAAAATAAACCATTCGATGCTAATCAGCAGACTAATTTATGTTAAGAAAAGAGAAAATAATAGCAAAAGTAAATTTTTAAGTTAGTATAATCAAATGTGCATCAATATGAATATGATTCCTTATTTATGAGAAACCCTTCTTTACATGAAAAATCTTTATGAATCATATAATAATACTATAGTTGCTGACAAATCCACAAAAAGTCAACTTGAAAAGATCACAAAAAAAAATGATTTTACGCTTTACAGACTCTATAATTTCTAAAAATAGGCTCAGTTCCACTTGAAGTTGACTACTTAAACTATCATTAAAGAATATTATTCCAAATGCAAACTACCTCAACAGTTTGTTAATTATTGTAAAATTCACTCAAAGCATATCGTCGGATGGTCTCAAACATAGATGAATTGATATCAACAAGTTTTATTTTGTCAAACAAAACTGAAAGAATTATTGATTCAAAATGGATAGCATCTCATTCAAACTATAGATCACCTAATAACCAAGCACTTACGGTTCACATGTTGCGTATGATTGGATACATGCAAATATTAAACTTTGTATATAATGAATTTGCTCTTTCAATAATTTAATTTATAACGAATAAACACACTTTATATTTAAAAACTTACTGATAAGCGGTATCTTGAATTTGTAGTTCTACTCTTTAAAAGGCCTTTTAAATATGAATTTTCGCTAGCTCCTTCTGAAACAGTTCGAGCATTAGCCGTCACAGCTGATAGGAGGTTGTCATAGTACTCTCTCAATGGATCCTACAATAAATCAAAAGAAATGAACATGTTCATTATATGTACGTATGTATAGATAAATAGAGACATGCCATCCAACATGCACCAGTTGACAGCAGAGATCATAATATACATAAAGTGAAACCTGATTAGTCGAACACTCCGTGGAGGATGACAAACTGTTCATTTGAATCATGTGTTCAGGTTAAAGAGGTTTTAATCAATTATTAAATTTTTTCCGATATGTAATAAGTTCGAAAGATATCGATCAGCTTTAAAAATATTTTTTATACATAAAGGGTTAAAAAGCTTTTGGTTGACTTTTAACAAAGTAATCAGATATAGAAGCCTGTCTAGATTTTGATGATGGTACAATCCCCATCTCGTTGCTTTCGGTTATTATTTTTGGCCGCATTTAGCAGAGAAGGTATAGACTTCTTCAATGCTTGAAACTGTTGCAATACTGATACCATACTTTTCTCAAATGTGGGAAAGAAGACAATCCAACATTAATATCTTTCAACATGTCAAGTTTTTTTATTACAATCAAATTCCTTTATTTCTGTACTGGGAAACACTTGAAGTATGTAAACTTGCTCTACGAATGTGACCTTTTGTTGAGAGACTGAAACAGAACTCTGCAAGTCTTGTGTTCAAATTATATTTGCATACAGCCTCGAAACATCATGCCCTAATCCATGACAGTACAGATATGAAATTATTCATCCAACTCTTTACTCGATTTTTAAAACCTAAGTAAATATATGCTCATGCTAAAGAGGTTCATTCAAACTAAATAAAGAGTGCAGGCTTTAAAATTGTTCAACAGACAGGTTTTGGGACTAAATAAATGTTCAATTTAGCAGGTTTCACTATATATTTATACAGACAATTATTTTACTATCTAAACAGATTCCATAATCAAATAGATGAAAGAAAATTCAATTTAATTCAAATGCTACTATGAACTCTTCAATAGTGAAAAACTCTTCACTTGAAAATTTTAATGTTCCATATAGAATTAGTTTCATACATCATTGCATATGGCATAATTAAAACCACAACGCTGGACCGAACACTTTCAATGATATCCAATTGTAGAACTATACATTTACTCATCTGTCAACATTTCATGGCATGCTCTTTTGATGAAAAAAACTTCAATAGTAATCGACATATTTATATTCAAAAGTTCTCAAAATATTGTTGAGAGAATTAAAGTTTAAGACCCTATTTTTAGGCTATATTATGTGCAAAATATACCCATTCAGCATTCAGAGAAATTTAATGTTTGAAGATTCCTTTCATCAATATATATCAGAATAATAAACTATGAAACGCATGGCATTTCCTTTTATCAGGGTATAATCGAACGATAGGCTAAAAAACATTTAAAGCTACCTTTCATTGATACTATGAAATGTTTAATATTTAATTCTACCAATGCACAGGAAAAGTAAGTCGCTTAATGATGAAAATAATTTTATTCATGCTGGACTTTCTATTTATAGTTTTTTTCGAAAAAAGAATCATTTAAGTAAGCCATTACATAAATGGGCAAATTTGACGCAAAATATTACTTTATCAGAAATTTAATCTATTATAACGTAGTTTATAAATAGAGTACCTGGTTTTCGATTTCTAACGCCAAGGACTGTATGGAATGAGCTGATGGTCCAACCAAATCAACCTGAAATATACAAGAAATACATATTATGTATACTAACCACCAGTAGGATTTTGTCACGTTTCACAGAAGCATTCGAAAGATCACAAAATATATGAAAGATTACCAAATGATACTTAAAAACACAAAGATGCAGTCAAGCTCTAACCAGTTAAATTACACGTATAATTGACAAAATATTTGAGCATACTCATTCACTCATTTATATTAGTAGGTTTGAATATGGTACACATTTAGTTTGAAACCAACCGTTTTCAAACTAATAAAAAAAAAGACCTATATATCCATTTATGTAAATATATAAAATGTATCAGCAACATGGATTATATTTTGTAAAATTAGTGCTATCACGAGTACATGTAAGATACCCCGAATATTACCTCTAGTAGGCTTAGCATCAATACTCATGTGAATTAATAGCATGATCACTTATGCTTAAAGTATTAAACAATATCTATATTCAAAAGTCTTCTAGCTTTTCATATCAGTATTGCACAAATGTAAGCTGAGCTTTAGCAGTAACCTAGACGACTGCTTTGTTGTTTCGAATAATCATGTAGTTACTTGATTAAATTAGATACATGCATACTTAAATAAAATCAGAAAAGTATTTATTACTACGTGAACATTGGCTTGGACATACAAAGGTACACACCTTTACGCTGTCCCATGAACAATATGGACACGACAAGCAATACTCTAAAGTACCATCACGACTGCTAAATAACAAAAAAACACATAAAGTCATACATATATTTAAAGTACAAGATAAAATTATAAAAATCTAAATTTTCATTCACAAAACAAAACATATGCAAATTATTAGTCATTAAGCCTCAATGACTTTTTTGTTCGATATAGTGCATTAAAAAGCTTAGCTACTTTGTTTGCACACAGCAGTAACTCTAGAACAAAAGTTGACACAAAATAGTGTATATAAAAAAAGAATAGTTTTTTTGTCAATTTTTCACGACTGCGGCCTTTCACTCGAGCTATATTTCTTGGTATAAATAGTAGTCTAAAGTTCATAAATTTTATACTGTTGGACTAACAATATTTGCAGAAAAATGAATATCATAATTGTAAAAAGAATCATTTCAATGAAAGGTTCATGTTGCAGGTCAAATACAAGAATTAAAATTTTTTCATTCTATTTTCGTTGCTTCATGGTGATGCTAATGTTAAAATTTGTCACCGTTTAAGCGATGAATCTATAAAAGAACAATCATGTATTTTAACTAGTATACAGAATAATTGAAAATAAACACCCCAAAGGGTTTTATATCAGGAACAATTTTGTAATCATATTTTCATGCCTAAAATAGCGTTAAATGGAACAAATTCTTTTAAAGTTGAACTGACTTGATTTAAATTAACTCAAGGCAGTTATAAGTGATGAACAGTTCATGAGATTGCTGTTGTATTCTTGAGTTGCTGTCTCAAGTTAATCCAGGAATTGGTAACAAAGTATATTCGTTGAAGCAGTACAATGCAGACGTTCATTATATATTGAGCTTTTATATCATGGAAATGTCAAGTATTATGATACGAATGATGGCTAAGTTCTTGATTAGGTTGAAACCTTTAGAAATTACAAAAAAAGGGAATTGGATGCATGCAGTCTGCCAAGTACTGTCAGCATATTATCCAACAGAATTGAAAAATGATATCTTGCACAGTTTTATTTTTGATTTGATTCAAACTAGGGGGTCAAATAAGGCACGGTCAAATCATCATGTTCCTTTTTTGTGGTAAAATTAGAAATTATGAAACACATTTTAAAGATGAAAGCATCCTTCTGAAATTTGAAATAACTCGCAGAAATTGCTGAACAACTATGTTAAACATCGGATATAAAAAATTCATTATTGGCAATTTTCATTTATGGTGAATAAAATAAAAAGTCATGCCGTGAAGAGTTACACTTCAGATTTTTAAATATATCGAATTAATTCAGTGGCACCCATAGATTTGTTTTATCCAAAGTTTTGTGCAAATATTCATGCAAGTTTACGTGTAGTTCCTACTTCATGGGTATGTAGGCTAGTGTAGTTTCACAAACTGGGCAGCTAAAGCAGCGTGCGCATCGACCACCATAACCTCCTGACATGTCTGCCTGAAAGGTAAAAAAAGCACAACAAAAAATGTTTCAAAAATCTTCAAACACTAAAAAAATGCAAAACTCATCGGTATTGTAAATTTTACAAGAGGCTCTTTACTGCACCTAATTTGTTCAGTAATATCATTAATATAAAGTAATAAAGAACTTTATTTTTAAAATTTTTACAGAAAGTAAAATCACAAGGAAAAATGGCAGGTGATAACCGGATATGTCCAATTTCGAGCAATTATACTCTTGTCCTTAAGCTTGCTCCAAAATATTCATATTTAGATATTTTTCATTTTCAGCATGGCTTTTGCATTAATATCAAAAAAAATTTTAAAGTTTCTTTTAAAGGAACAATAAAAAATTTGTGATTTCATAATATCAACCAATTATAGGTTTTCTTAGCTTTTCATCCAAATACAAAACAGCAATGATTTCTTATTCAATACAAATTAAGAAGTCTAGAATCGACTACTCATTGCTACCTGAATTCCGAAGAAGCTTCCAGGACCGCATAGATTCGGGCAATAAAGTGCTGCAACCTAGAAAAAGCAAAGCCTAGATATTAAAATTCAACAAAAAGGTCCAATATACAGGTGTACATGAGGAATTGTAACATTCGAAGCAAATTTATCAAGAAATGATAAATTTTGCAATTTACTGTCTATTCATATTTTAAAAATTGAAAGTAGCATTATTCCTATGTTACATCATCGACAACATTAAAATTTAATTTAAAAAGTGACAATCTATATTGATTAAAATTCAGATTCCAGGCATTTTTGCCTAGTCTTGCACTAAACTTTTATTTATCAAAAACGTTTCCAATTAGGACTGTCATAAAATATTACCTAACAGCACAATATTTTTTAATAGAATTGGACTTTAACCAACTTGAGGAAAATTAATTGGATGAGTACATTTTTCAAAACTAAAAACAATTTTTCAAAATGCTTACAAATTTTCATGCAGATTAATAAGCAGTGAAATGGTACTTTAACTTTCATGACAGGGTCAATGAAATAAATAATTTAATCTATTGATAACTTCTCCTATCGATTCGAGTGTAATCATTCATACATATATATATATATATATATGTATATATCCATTTTAATGTTTCTAAAAAATTTCGTGAAATTTTAACCTAAAGAAGTTCATTTCAACCATCCTCTACTTAGTATTAAAATGTTTAGATTGCACAAAAATTCTAAAAAAAATCTAGCCACTAATCAAACTGCAAGCTGGGCAAAATATTACCCCCTACCCTCCATACAAAAGAAAGGTCATTGACCTATGGAAGTATTGCAAGAATGATGCATGAAATGTAAATATGTACGCAAAAATCATTTTGGGCAAATACATTCAAATTCTAAGGTAGAATGCCAAGAAATATTCTTTTTAAGGCACTCTACCATTTTTTTAACAAATCCTTTGGTTCATGGTTTCGTGAATACATGATTTTTATAGCAATTACCTCTTGTTGCATGCTGAGTGGGTGCATTGAAACTAAGCTTCGACTTTCAGAGGAGTGATACATATATTCCAGAGGTGCAAAAAAACCATTGAGATCGCCATATCGAACGCGAACTTCATTTCTTTCCTGTCCAACCTCAACTGTCAAATATTTTACTTGCGATTCATGTTGTACAGATTCCATTAAGCTGTTGAGGATAAGATACTATTAGACTTAAAATGAAAATTATTTATTCAAATATAGTAAACTTCGGATATAGCAAATCTCTTGGAACAAACGAATTGATTCATTTTCATCCACCAAATCTGAAGCTGAATTTTGCACAAATGACTTTTTCGTTTATTTGCTATAAGTAAAAAAATGCAATAGCAAATTTGTTACATTCAAAGTTTACTCAGGTAGAATTGAATTGGATGAAGGTTTTGGATAATTTGTCAGATATTTTTCAAATTGAAATCAACAGACAGTTTTTTTCAAGCATTTTTTTACTTTTTCTGCAAGACTATAGAACATCTTTCGAGACTTTATTTTAGAGAGATTGAATGTCTGAAATGATAGAGTACCATCAAATCAAGAAGCAATCAAATTTTTTTTATAAAATTTGAAATTTATTTATATTTTTGCCACTACAATCTAGTCTTTCGTTAACAAATGGTGGCATCACAAGACTTAATAAATTCTAAAATATTCTTAACTGATCCATTTTTGTACGGCAACACATCTTTTATTTTAAAGTGGTGTGCAAATATGAATTTGTTGAGTCCTATAGATGGATTGATAACCAAAAAGTCGACGCAATTGCGAGTTGATGAAGGGGGAATTTATCCCTCATAGTAGAAACACCAAGGTTCTTGAGAGTTAAATATCACTAAGTTGCTGTTTTCAAATTATCTACTCAGTTGAGGATAATTTTCAATTACCTTCATGCCATTCATCAAACTGAATAAAAGTAGAAATAAATGTCGTCAACAGTTATAAATGAATGTAAATTAGCATGGATTAAATTGAAATAAATGGGACAAAACTATTTTGAAGTCATCTGCCTGCTCGAATTGAGGGTTGAGGGTGAGCTCATATTCCAATAGTTTGCGCTATATTTTCGTGCAATATTTCATGCATTATATATATACGTTTGAAGGACTTAAAATTTGAAGCAAAATTATTACAGCACGTTTCAGTAAAAATCAGTCAAAATACTAAAATACTAAAATTTTTGGGAAATGCCTGCATTGTGTCCAACAAGATAACTCTTCTCTTTTAATCACTCGTAGAATATATTACATAATACTTTTAGAGAGCAATGGATTGTGCTATTTTTTATTGCGCAGAGTACAGCTGCAAAAAGAAACTTCTTCCACATATTAAACGGCTACACTTAAGTCAGAGAAAAGATATGCGCCTCAATTAATTTCAACCTATTTGACCTCCAGCAATGTCAATGTTGGGAATCAACAAAAATGCCAAAACATACTCCTTTCAATAATAAAATAGATCTTTTTTTACAACGGTAAGAATAAAGGAATCGATTAATTTACCTTGTGATCTCTCCAGGAGCATTACTCTCGTTTGCTGTTGACAGACTTGTAAAAATGAATTATTTCAAACTGCCAGATGAAAAAGGAAATTTTAAGGTACAGTTCGTGACACAACTCAAATCAAATCAGTTTAAATTCTGATATTGATTGTTAACTTGGTCAGTTCAGCATAAAAGTTTGTATAACAATGACTCGAAAACTATTATTCGAGATTCGATATTTCAAATTACAACTCAATACATATATGATTTGCTTTTCCAGCATCAAGTCTCTTACTAATTCAGTCTTGTGAGGGGTCAATATTACCTTTTTCAGACCCATCTCACGACCTTTCTCAGGTACATCTCGTGACCTAAACCCAATCTGCTACGCTCACATGGTTTTCTCAGTTACTCTGTGACCTTCTAAAGATTGTAGCACAATGCATTACTACAGACCAAGCCTCCTTCTTAGGTGCTCAGTTTAATTCCAATTCTCAAGCTGCCTTTGCGGATACCCGGACTCTATTCCATTTTTTAACTCCAAAGTCACCTTCTCAGGCACATGGCAGCCTTCTCAGAAGTTTAGATGCTTTCTTAAACACATAGATATATCCTTAGCATACAAGCGCCTTTCCAAAAACATTTAATTATCCTGAAGATTTAATTATCCCAAACATTCAATGAGTTCTCTCACAAACCTCTAGGGTTGATCACCCAGTGGTTCCTGGAGGTGGTGACACATGTCTGGCTAATCATTATCTAATGCGCACATAACCCAGAGATGTATCCTGCCAACTTAGATACACAAAAAGCTGCTTAGTAATATCTTGGTATTACACTCTCACCCAGTTTTCCCTGTATATTGGGTTGAAACTTCAATTTTTGTTTGCAACTTCATAATGGTAGACACTCCATTTAACACTGACTTGTACCTGACCTATTTACATGGTATGCACATCAGGATCTGCTTATTTTCTGGAACTTTGCCTTACTCTCTATTTGTACCTTGATGTCTGCTTACATTACCTTACTTATATCCGCTTTGACCCCAGTTTTCTTTAGTGTTCAACTGCCCTATTGGCCACAACTATGTCATGGCCTCTCTCATGGTTTACATTCATCTTTGAGTTTGTAACTATAACTAGCCCCTTCTGACACACCCGTACCTCCATTTTCTTGGACCTTTCATTTGCTGTTAAAACAAAGGTCACCTGGGTCTTACTGCCACAGACTTTTCTGATATGCTGGGTATTTTCTATATTTTTCTAATCACAAGACTATTGCTGCCATGAGCCTTCCCAAGCCCTTCTTATCAATTCTAGGCACTCTCTGTGGGTATCAAAAGTTTATTTTTAGACTTGTCTTTATGGGCCTATTAGAAAGTTGGAGAGTTGGAATTTTGTACTTCACTCCTCAAAACTTCTTTGTCCCTTTCTTGTAGTACAACTCATGAATAGTATCACTCTTACAGAGTCACCAGAAACACTTGTCTTCTTATCTTTGCAACATTTCAGCACTACAAAATCTTCTTGTTTTTACAAATACAACAATAATGCAAAATAGTTAAGTATATTAAATCAAGTTTGCATTGGATATGTGTTATATATATGTATACATTACATGCATATATAGGGATAAGCTTCATCATTTTTTAAATTTTTACTGCATGAAATTTTTCATGAACTTTGAAAACAGTTTTAACAAATGCAGTAAGTCCTCAAAAACCATTGAAATACTGCAGTGAGAAGTTGGCTATTAGTACTTTTAGAAACTAAAGTGTAATGAAATTCAATGCTCTGACAAATTTTTAAAATATTGCTGGTGATTGTCAAGATGCAGAGGCTAGAGATGAGGACACAAGAAAACAACACAAGAGAGTAACAGCCTGGAACAGGTATATTATTCTTAACCTGTGTTGCAAGAAGTGAGATCACTTCTCA